>JAZGTI010003777.1:0-30167 GCA_036877585.1 Botia kubotai | reverse complement strand
TTTTTTACCCAAAGATGATTATTTCATGTAGCCCCATAGTTATGCATTATGATCTATAAGTGAACAAGGCATGAAGCTGGGGTCTGAATAACAATAGCATGCAATCTTACACAGTGATCATGTATTTTTTTGTAAAAGACCAAAGTACATGTCGCAACGTCTCTGCAGTGATTATATAATGCAACATATTAAATATATACAGTTACATATTTTTATATAGTTATATACAGTATATATATATATATATATATATATATATATATACAAGCAGTAGGCGGTTAGAAGCACTTGTACTATATATCTGACTGGCTGATCTTGGGTTGGTTTTATCACCCCTGGAAACAAATGAGGTTAACTCCTACACTTTATGTCCCGCCTGTCTCGCCTGTGCGAGTGTGTGGTCGAATGACAAGGAAGAGTAATATTCCTGCGCCTGGATAAATATTTCCCTTCATAATTCAAACTTTATCTCCCAGAGACTTCTGTAAAACATCTGCTCGGAAAACTGTCTTGTTTCTGAACAAGTAAAGATTCTGGGTGGTTTCCAACATTTGTTGTTTATCCGTCAGGATCAAATTAACAATGCAATCCCTTAAACATCAACCAGAATGTGGAATTTCTCAATCACTCATAAACATCTTTGTTGTTCTTGGTTGCTAGGAATAATCTTCTTAATATTCACAGGCTTTGATGGCCCGCTTAAGACAATTAAGTTCAATAAAAATTTAACTGTGTTGAGTTCTTTTTGGACCTAGTAAAATCTACATTTATTATTCACAAAAAGAAGCTGGTGGCCTCTTCTCCACCAGAGGACTTTGGTGGAATAACAAATATGGCAGTATGGCTCCTTTCACATGTTGGCTCACGTTGACCCTTCCCAGGACCCAGGGAGGCAGGCAGGAAGCCAGCTCAAAGCGAGCCGCCTTCACTGCTCAGGTGACCAGGAAATAGCTGGTCAGTATTTGTGACCATCTGTCCACCACAGTGGTAGTGAGAATCAGCAGGGCAGTGAGAATACATAATGAGCGCAGTGTTCACTTCATTTGGGTTGATGTTACTTGGCAGCCAAGGCCACGATACTATGGGAAAAGCTTAGAACTGGAACATTTCAATCAACCAGACGAGTAACAAAGGGTGGAATTGTAAACTCTGTGTTTTACAAAAAAGTAGACTTTAAAGTAATACCACAAAATAACTCTAAAGTTTAGCTTAGCTTAGTTTTAATTAATGGTTGACATTTACTTAATGACAGTGTGTTTACCAAAATAAAAATGTTTTATATATAATTTACTCAGCCGCATATTTATATGTATAATTTACTCAGCCGCATATTCAAAATCTGTATGACTTATTTTGCCCCAAAAGGCATAAATCAAGGCAAAAAGCACCTTATAAATACTATAAATGTTAATAATAAACTATATAAATAAACTAATAAAGTTATTTAATTTGCTCCTCTTTGCTCCCAAAATATGTAAACTGATTTAATGAACAAAAGTCATCAGTGAACTTAGTTTAGAATGTTCTCGTTTGCCACGTGGGCTTGGAACCCCACAAGGGTGACAGAATGATGAGAGAATTGTCGTTTTTGTCTGCACTGTTCCTTTAAGGAATATTTCATTCTTATGTTTACAGACGGTCACACTGTAAGTAAATATCAGCAGAGCACAACTACAAACACGTCAGCAGCTTTTGGCCTCAAAATATACGCCAGCAAGTCTAGCAATGATTCATTGCGTTTGCCATAAGTTATGTAGGGTCAGTTGCAGTACACTGGTAGATCCGTAATGTACAATTTTCCCAATCACCATCCCTAACAATTTACTAAACCCTGCAAAAACAATCCAGTGTCTGTGGAGGTCAGATAGTGGATGTGAGGGAGGAGGGGGTAATGTTTTTCATTTCACTTTAACAAAGACTGAACTGCACTCTGTCTTGTGTTGAAATCACACTTTCTCTCTCTCTCCCATGACCTATAAGCATCCCTCGTTCCTCGACATCCCCAGGACATCTTATGCTCAGCTTAGTTGACCATATTTTCAAACAGGCTGTTTACAGGACCGGTTGTTTTTCAAAGCTTGCAGGAGGCAGGAGCCACGAGTCAGTGATGGTCAAAAGAACACAAAACAGTTCTGTACCAAATATCTGTACAAAGTTACTGTGCTGTGTTATTACAAGATTTTTCATGGATGCCTCTATGGAGTTCTTTGTTTTCTCTTTGTTTTCTCATTCTCTCATAGCTTTTGTACTAGACTAGCACTTCTATGAATATGTTTAAGGCTTTTTTGTTAGAATAGTGCAGCATACAGTTCTGCCTCCAGGACTCCTAAATAATAGTGTGTTCCTTCTAACACAAACGCCCTGTGGAATTAATACTGTACAACATCTCACCTTTGTCAGAATTTCCTCAGAGCACAATGTATGTTAACCTTACATTGTGTGTGTGTGTGTGTGTGTTCTTGATTTTCTGCCATTGGTCCCTACAAGGATGGTAAAAGTCATACAGACCTACACTGTAGGGACAAGCCAGTTGTCCTCACAAGGGAAACTGAATATTAAAAGTTTCACAAATGTAAAAATGTAAAAAGGTGTCTGTGAGGGTTATGTTTAGGGTGAGGGTTAGGGGATAGCATAAACAATTTGGAGTACAGTATAAAAGTCAATATGTCTATAGAAAGTCCCCACAAAGCACAGAAACATAACGTGTGTGTNNNATTGGGGACAAATTTGTACCCAAAAGTGAGCAAAACCTAACAAATCTGGTGCAAAACCTTATTTTGGGGATGTAAACAATTGTTTCTGAATTGTAAAAATGCAGAAAGTTTTCTGTTAATATTAGGGTTAGATTGTGGATTAGTTACTAGCTGTATAAATCAGAAGTTTATGGAATGTCCCATTTTAGATATATAAGTAGATGTGTGTGTTTGTGTGTGTACTTATACATCCATCTTTGTGAGGTCTAATGTGATATTGATTCTATTATGTCATTGAATGTCCTCACAAAGATAGCTGTACAAATGTGTGTGTTTAAGGAAAACACATACAGCTATTTATTGCTCCTAGAGGGATGTGTTGGGTTAAACGCATTTTAAATTGATTAGTTGGAACTCTTTTTAAGGTAGAAGTTCTACATTTCTTCAGAGACATTTTTAGCTGATGTGTGGCATTTAAAATATACAATGCGCTTTCACACATACAGTGTGGCCTCTGCTGTACATGTATTCTCGTGTTTACATTTTAAGGTTATGGGAAAACAAGACATTTTTTGAAATGCTGATAAATCAGCTCAGGCAAATAAGTAGTTCTGCAAAGTTCTGTACTGATGCCGTCTGTAAACAAAACTGTAATGTTAATGATTCGAGCATGTACAGGGTTAAAATACTCCAACAAAAGAAGTGAGCTCCTAAAAAGTTGGAGCAACTCACAAAGCTTTAAATGAGCTGACAAAATTGTTTACTTGTGTGATGTGGAGCCAAAAATCTATTACCTAGCTAGCAAACATAGACATGGCCAGCTCTGTGCATTTAGCTCCAAACGAAGGATTTCATTTTATGTGTCTGGAATTTATTGAATTAGTAAAAAGTGGGCATTACATAACAGAATAGAGCTAGACCTATGAATTGTTCACAATAAGACCTGGTGGTGGTGTAAATAGTGAAAAAATCAAATCAATACAGTACATAAAAATAAGCAAAGTAAATTATTTTCCTCTTTTGTATGAGGTCATTGTGAGATCTAGAGTAGGTGAGAGCAGCATTATTTTGAATGCCCTCAAAAGCCTGTTACAGATGCTGGTAGTCCGGCAAGGAGCAAGTTTCAGTAGTCAAGCTGAGAAACAACTGAAGCCTGGAGCTTGGTGGAGCAGTTGTTGAGGAAGGGTCTTATTTTCGTGTGTGCTGTAGAAGTTGTTGAATGGAGACCAGCAGATGGTGAAAAATAGTGTTTATTAATAGTATAGTACATTTTTTGCATAAAATATAACAATTTATAAAACTGGTACATTAGGAGTGGAGCAAGAATGTTACTCAACACTGGTTTTAATGTTTTGTTATTTCTAGCCTTAGCTGGACTTTTAACAGAGTTTGTCCCACCATCAAGCTGCAAGCATGAAGTTTCTGGACCTAAAAATGCAGGAATCCTGCATATGAAGAAATGGTGCAGCTTGATAAAGGTTTGAAGGTAGTGTGAGTCTTTGGCAGCTGTGTGTGCCAGAAACAGCCTTTAGAATTGAATTCTAGTTCATATTGGCATCTCGCGAAGAGACTTCAGAAGAAGTGTATTGTGAGAAAATATCTGAAGGTTGAAAAGCAGTCGGACAGCAGTTTTTTAGATGCCCTCGAGGGGACGTGTGGCAGATGTGAGTATTCCAGCAAGGAGAAAGTTCCAGTAGTCAAGCTGAGAAAAGACTGGAGCCTGGAGCTTGGTGGAGTAGTTGTTGAGGAAGGGACTTATGTTCCTTATGTTGTGGAAAATAAAGTGGCAAGATCTGGCAGTTGTCGTAATGTAATCCAGAAAATAGAGCTGGCTATTGAGCTTGAGGTGATGACCAACATTTTACCTGATACCTGAAGTACTAAAACTAAAGACTGGTTCATTTATAAAGCACATTATGGTAATATAAAGTTGGCCCAGTTGGCCCAATGTGGACAATTTTGGATACCTAAGTCACATTTCAAATGAATATAATAAAAATACATCAACTATCAAGTGAAATGAAGGATGCAAGATTATTCGTAAGACATTTCTAAGATTTAGACATTTCTAAGGTTTATTATTACTTTCAACAACAAACCTAACTCTGGATTATTTAAAAAAATAAACCAGAGTTAATTGTTAGTGGCTGTATAGTCTCCTCTGAAGTTTATGCAGGTTTGATGATCAATTTACAGTTCACTACAGGTCGTATGCTTATATAACGATGTATGTGACAATTAAAAAAACTCTACACTTAAAAAATTATAAAAATATTAACATTTTATGTAACGTGTGGTAAACATATATTGGACATAGGTTTACTCAGCTGTAAAAATTTAATCCACTAGGATTTTGTTGATCTCTATAGGATGATTTTAAAAAAAACTTTTGGAAATATAACGGTCAATCTGACTTTATGGTCTTTAAAACCTATCAAAACCTGTTTCCAAGTTTTAAAGGGGAATGCTGTCATGGAGGAGACTCCGGTTCCACCTCCTCCACGCCAGCAGGGGATCCTTTACCCGAATACTGACTTTATTCTCCAGGACTACATTTCCCATAATGCACTTCACCTGGAAATAATCATCGCCCGTTGGTCACCTGTGGACAATCTACTTTGCCTATAAAAGCTGGACTCCACATGGCTTTAGTGTGAAGTCTTGATTTGCTGTAGCTATCATTTCTGAGCGGTTAGCCCTGTATTGCTTTTCTGTGTTTGAGTTGGATTGTTTACTGTTTCTTGCCTGTGTGCCACCTGACCTTGATTATTGGATTATTCTATATAGTTTATGATTGTTTGCCGCCTGCTTCGACCCTTGCCTGGATATTGATTCTGTTTTGCCTTGTCTTCGTGATTGCCGTTTACCTGTTACAGATTACTGCCTGTCTGACCATGATTTAAATAAAGCACTGCATATGGATCCCAACGCCTCTGATCCATCATTACAAATGCAGACTCAAAAAATCAATTATTTGAGACAGGAAGTGACATTTACACACAAGACAAACCAATGTTTGTCACAATGTCAAGTATGTTTCAACAATGAAATCTGTTTTAACAATGTAATGCAAAGTAAATCATTTATCTCTGCAGTGGCTCAGTGAGGAATTAAAACTGGGGTGAGGAAGCAGAGAGAGAAGGAAGTCTGATGGTTTTTGACAGGGAGCTGTTTGCATTCTCCTGCGGGCATCAACTCCCTCTTGAGTAAGTCCTATTAAATCCTTTGGCTTCCAACTCATCACATGGTAGAGAGATAACAGACAGCTTTATTTATTCTACTGATTTCATGCTACATTACTAACACATCTCACCCTTGTCATCAGAAAATTCCATATGGATCTTAACATTTATTTTTGCTTTGGGGAAAATGTTGTGAAAGTGTCCATGCATATATTCAAAAAAGTGAAAAAAAATCATTCCAGGTTGTATATATTTTAATTGCATCATGTAAGTCGTGTATACATGAGATGAGGGAAAATTATGCTAGAAGAGTTTAATTCGTGTGGATTGTGCATGTTAGACACGAGTTCAAGTAAAGCAAGTAAAATCGCTAACAAAGCAATGTCAAAGTTACACATGCTCACAACCGACACACACCAAATAAAATTATTCATAGTGTCCACTCATGAATCCCTTGATGGCCCAGTCACAGCCTCAAATCTTGTGTCTCCAGCTGCCGTTGAGCTCAGATTAACCTGTATTTCTACCTCCATGTGTAGGAGGGAACAGATTAAATGTTTGGCATGAACTCTAAAGGAGTCGCAGCTCAGATCAGCACAAAAAGGTTAAACCTGGTTAACAGGACACATCGAAAAGAATGTCCACTACACCCAATATAATTTCAGACATAGCTTATTTTGTTGTCCTGTCAATGAAAATTAAAAAAAAACGCATCAAGCTGTGTGCAGTTAAAAATAACGCTAAAAACAATATACACACTAGAAAATGTGTTAGAAACAAGTTGGTATAGTGTCAATAATCTAATTGTAGCTGACAGAAAGTGCACTATTTAGGGTACAAACCTCTATTTAATGAAAAAAAACTACCCGCTGTCACATTGCAGCAGACACAATAACGGAGAACAGTGTTGGCAATCACAAGTCATTCATTTGCAGGTTCCCATTAGTGGTAAAAACTTTAATCGTTATGTGATCATTTGGGTGTCTGTGACATGAAACACACAACGTGTTTAAAAAGACCATTTGAGTAGCTGGATGTGTGCATGAAAGGCACTTACCCAGCATATCTCTATCAGCAGCTGGTGACAACATCTTGTTCTCATCACAAATATGTGATGGTACGCTGTGGCTGACAGATCTGATCGTCACAAACATGTCATTGTATGACTCAAGCGGATAATGCAGGTCTTTGAGACACTATTTTGGTTAAAATGAACAATGACGTGCATATATTTTGGTTGAATCTTTTTCTATTTACACTATATTTTTACAAAGTGCTTTTTTTACAAATATATATCAGAAATTTTGTGACTCTTACTATCAGCAATTTTGGTATGTTGGTGGTATGTTATTGGCCAGCCTGCCCTCGAGGCATCATGCATAAAAAATCATATTACTTATCATATTTTTTAACCATTTTTTAAATATAAAATGTACAAGAAAATAAAACTGAACTGAATGTTTGAGGCAAAAGATAGTTACATTTCTTGAGAACAGCACTGGTTGAAGAAGAGTGGAGTGGATTCAGCAGTTAATCCAGGGAGTTTAAGACTAGACTGTAGAGGGTCTTTGTGGAAGTGTCACAGTTTGGGCAAAGTTTGGAGAGCACACATGGATATCCCCAAGAATCCTGCATTACAAGCCTCTCTCCTCTCTGTGTGAGACTGATACGAACTTTATACGACGCTAAACAGCTAAAAAAAAATACAGTGTTATAGACCAATCTGTAAGTTCAGCTTTTGTAGTCAATACTACTCTTCTAAAGACTTGATATAAAAGTCTAGTAGATTATCAATTTATCAAGAACACCACTCATTTTAGTGGAGAAATGCTATTGTTTTTAAATCACTTTCCTACATTAAAAAAATTTATCTTTCCATTTGTCAGTCTTCTAAGAATCACAGTCATTGTTATAATTATTATAATTATAACCATTACTGTCAATCAGCACTTAATTATGTTCATAAGTGGAGAGAAAATCATAAATCATGTTAAACTGAAACATGGGAAGTTGAGTGTTCAAAGCAAGTCTCTTCTCATTTGGGACCCTGTGGGATTCATAAATATTCCAGGGATTGTTCAGGTTTTGGCACTCCAGTTCATGGAAACCTTAGAAGCAATGACATGCATAATGAGTCCTGGTCACAGGAGGAACGTGTTAGAGTACATGTAAATAACATTTGCTGTGTTGACTATAACGCCCTACAACATCTGAAAGAAACATTCATTTTCCTTGCTAATTGAGTTCTACAGCTCACAGTAGCAGCTTGGCTTTCTTGCCATCAGTGTGTCTGTTTGTAATCTAAAATCAATACCTGAATGTGTGTGAAAGATGGACAGGAGGCAAGCCAGACTTTACTTGCATTCCCACAGAAGACTGAAGAATAGCTGAATAAAGTTATCAGTGTGAATGAATCTGTTTTCATTTAGCAAACTGTCCTTCATGGTGACTGAGGGGCCAGAGGTAATGGTATGAATCGTCAGACTTGAAAAACACACCAGAGTTCTAATTAGCCGAGTGCTTTGAATGAGACGGATACAACAGCACTCGACATGAAAGAAAGCGGCAGACGCTGTCTGGCAACAAGACCGTCAGACAGCTGTTGAGTCCCTGAGCTTGGAAAGTCAGGGCATAGGTGTCCGTCTGTGAAACTCGCTGGAGTGGATGCTTCGATAATCTCTAAAAGAATCTTGGACAAGCCACCAGATAGCAGATGGGCTTTTCTTCCAGTATTCTTTTCAACTGAACAGTTCTCAAATGCCTATGCTGTGTCGGCACAGTGTCAGCCAGACTAAGGAACACAAACTTTACCTTTAGTGTTTTTAAACCCCAGAGTGACAGCATTCAGAATCATAGTTTTCTTGCTGACCATTCACAGGTAATCTGAGGGTTTAAACCGGCACTTTACAGTGTGTGAAGGCCTCACTGGCTGTGATCCTTTAAATAGGCACCCAAAGACCTTAATATGTGGGCAGTAGAAAGACTGCAGAATGGAGGGCTCAAGAGAGAGTAATTCAAACATGCCTCTTTACAGTGACTTGCGCTGCAGTGAGGCACTTTTATTGTACAACCTACACAGACCTTCAAAAAAATATAGCCTTTAATGAAGGAAGTCTATTTTTCTCTATTTGCTCTAATAAGATTTGTGTGTGTTCCAGATTCCCATTGGCTCACCCATCTGTCACTCTTCCACCTGGAGGATGACGCCCTAGTTTACGTTATCCAATCATCTCACGCCGGCCGGTTTTAAAACATTTACATTTANMAWTTACATTTACATTTAGGCATTTGGCAGACGCTTTTATCCAAAGCGACTTACATTGCATTATACTAYACATTGATCACTATACATTGAGTATGTGCAATCCCTGGGATCGAACCCATGACCTTGGCGTTGTTAACGCCATGCTCTAACCACTGAGCTACAGGAAAGCTAAACCTCGTCCAGTCCTGCGCACCCCAGCTTTTTGCTCACTTGTACCTTTTTCGCTGTCATGCTTGTATGCTTCCTTTCTGTTAATTGTATTATTGATTTAGGTTTCTTTGTACTTTGTGTGTTTATATGTCCTTTGTTAATATAGTGTTTGTACAGTGTACAGTCTTTCGTTTACTGTTCCGTCTTCGCTGTTTCCCCACTGTACGTTAGGTTGGGAAGGCGTGAGCAGGTCGCCCGACATACATTGTACAACATGTAGGATTTTTCTGGATGTATTAAACACACTAGTTTAGGAGAGAGTGCCACCCGCTGTACGTTTTGTTTTCCCCTTAATTAGTTTAGTTAGGGCTTTGTTACGCCGAAGACCTTTTTTTTCTACATTTCCTTTTTGAGTAGTTAGCTTAGATTACCATGGTTAAAGTACTTTTCCCATCAAAATCTTGCTCGTTATTTGCCTGCCAGCACCATCGCATAAGCACAAACACTTTTAAATGTTATTTCCCCATTTATCCCTAGTCCTGCCATCTCTGAAAACTTAAGGGACGTAACAAAAAGACACTCACACTTCAATAAACAGCGAATGTGAACAGTGGATGTGGCCTTACTGATTGAAAAGTATATATTGACTGCAAACCAAAGTTGCTAGATCTAATGTGACTTTTGTGAATTTTAACTAGCACAGGAGGTATGAACAAATTCAGAATCCATATTTTAAGAAAGTAGTTTCACATAAGGTTTTTGATACAGTTTTGTTTTTTCCTTATTTACATTTTTACATGTTTTTTTACATACCCATTAAACTGCATTTATAACCAGTGATTATCCATGACCAAATCACAGCAGTCCTGGTATACATCCATAACACACATTTACTAATGTTATATTGCTTTAACATCATAAATTGATTTGTATTGCTATTTATTTATTATATTGCTATTTATTTATTCACAGCTTCTTTAATTAATGAAATAACTTAATACAGTGTCATTTGCTTAACAATTTATTCTGTGTCAATGTGTGCATCATTCCCATCACTCCTGCTGCTGCTAAGACAATCTTGTCATATTTTTGCCTTTGTTGTAAGAGACAAGGAAGGAAACGAGGAGTAACCAGGAGTTCTATATTGTAGCTTTTAGTTTTAAGGAATGACCTCATGTTAGATCAAAACATGACAGGGTTATGCTCTTGAATCTCATGCGAGACCATGTGGAATGACATGGAGTGTAAGTTCAGTACAGGCTGTGGTTTAAATGTGTATGGTACCTCATGTTAAGGTGCTCTCAGGAGAAAATCACAAGTCAAAAAGGTCAAACACAACTCAATGATAATCTCAAGCAGAAATCTGTAGTCTATTTAGATGTTTTAAGCATTTTATTGCTATTACAAACCATTATCCTGAATGAAAATCCAGGCAAAAATAATATTTGGCATTGTGGCATGATGGTATGGTGGGTGAAATGGCCTAAAATGGCCCATTTAATGGCCATTTTAAGTATTTAAATAGTTGGCTCTCAGAACATTGTTACTGTAATTTTCTTTACTAACCAAGAAAAGAAACAACAGCAGCTGAGAAACACTTATTCTGAACAGGGAATCCTATGAATGAATGAATAATAAATATTGCCGACCGTCACATAGCTACTCGATAGCCCACCTAGTTAACACACTGCTGGTTGTGAGTAGTGTTGGCATAGGGTGTTTTCTGGCACATCCAGGCCACTTCTACTAAAACACTACATGAACATTTATTCTAATTAGGTCCAAAAGCAAAGCTCTGCAATTAGCACTTATTACAGTACTTTCATAAAAGGTTACTCCATTCATAAAATCACTGATACATCAGTAATGCATGATTAAATGATTAAACATATTTAACACTTTAAATTAGGTATTAATGTAAACGCAGACAATTTTAATAAAATAAATAGTATAAGTTCATTCAAGTATCTTCAAGATGCAGCCATCCAAGTTTTAGCACATTGATCTCATGGACAGTTTATGCACACAGTACCAACAGCAGTACTGAAGGTGCCATTGATCAGCCCTGCAAAGACACACATCAGACAGCTCTGACGTTGAGGTTAATATTTGCATCTACACAATATGGCTCAAAGTTATGCAAAGGAGATTTACGTCCCTTAAGTTGATAGATGATCTCAGCTGTAAGTTCAGAACAGGCACCTACAATCTAGTGTAACAAAGCATTCAGAAAGCATTCAAAACAGTAAGCGTTTTAATTGTCTAACCCTATAATACCCATAACCCCCCCAGATTTAACCTTTAACCCTAACATATAACCTGACTTTTTCTACATGTTTCTCAGATGTTCACACAGGAGGTGCTCATGTTTTTTGCGCTATTGTTTTTAATTTGTTAGTCTATAATGTGTTTTTTACACCAATGATGAATCTGGACTCAGTAAACCACAAGTTAATTTGTCTGATCTGAAATCAGTCTAGACCATTCTTTTGCCAGCTCATCCTGTGTGAACTACTACTAGCATTTTTGACTTTGGGAAGAACTAAATTAAAATATTAAATGAAAATTAAGAAATTGACATCATGTCGTGCATTAATCAAAATAGAATGAAAAAGCAGCATTAAAATAACATCAACCAAAAATCTCAAAACATGAACAAGACCTTTTTCAATTCCATGAGACTGTAACATTCGCTGTAATTCGTGAAAGTAATTGTACAGTACTGAAAATAAATCCATAATGTTAGTCATCTTTAAAAGCGTCCTAATGGAGACAGCAGTGCAGCAGGTATTTTACAGCAAATGGGAGGCGAAAACTGCTAAATCATTGGCATCCGTGCATGAAAGATGCAAGTGGACCAAATCCATTTTAATATGCTGCTGGAGTTTGGAGGTCCCAGGCCTTCCAGGTCTCCATGCCTTTTATAAGAGAGGTCTGGATTTTTTGTTTCTCAGCAGAGTCTGGCAGCCATCAGAAATGGCCCACTCGCGTTGTAAAGACGCCTGGGGGCCGCGATGACGATGCTGAGCGGCCGAAGCTGGCAGACGGCCACTTGATGATGAATTGGGAGGTGACTGGCAGCAGATACCTGCGCAGACGGGAAGAAACGAAAAAGAAATGGAGGTTGGACAGCACACTCAAAGGCAGGATTCGAGGCAACAAAGGTTGCCAAAAGAGTTCAGGTACCTTTCCGCTTTAAATCCTCTCTTAGCTGAGGCTACAGTTTTCCAACCCCTTTGCTCACCCTTCTGTCTAAACTGTGCCATTTTTAACAATGAGTGACTGAACGTGACTTGTTTTCACAGATAGAAACTTTAAAGCGCAGGATGTCCGAGACGGGATAACAGGTAAGATATTTAAGGCCTAGAACAAGACCGGGAGGGTAACCATTAGAGACAGCTGACTGCTCACATTGGGTGATAACACAATGGCCTAATTATGAATTAGTTTGAAACAAGGCAATTTCAGATTATTTAATTAAAATAGTGACAATAGCAACATGTTGTGCTAAACACTCATTAAATTTTTTTTTAATTGAACCACCAAACGTGTCTATTAAGTCTATCTATATATATTCTTGCCGGGCTGTGGTCTACCACCTTTGTCTTGTTTACTGTAAGACAATATCACAATATTTCAGAAATGAAAATGATGTTTATTGTAGTTAGTTTTTTTATGTATGCAGGTATATACATTTTCTCGGAGCATCATGTCATTGACCTTTTTTTTGTATCATGGTAACCCAAACTTTTAATAGAGCTGTTGTTACAGCAGCTACACAATATTGCCAGAACAAATTAGGACTGCTGCTTATCTAACTAAAAAGATTTGTTCCAAAGGCCTTTCTTCAGAAAGACACACCCAAGAGACACAGGAAGGATCAAATTAACTCTAAAGAAGAATGTCCTTGAATCTTCTTAAGTACACACTACAATACCACACCACGCCAAGCACGTGTCTGCAATGCACTCAATACGTTTGCCAGTGTGTAATAACCAAAGAAGACAGCCTGCTTTCTTTATTACCCAAGTGTTACGGATAAAAAAACTTTCGGGCAATGATGAATATCTATGTCTTCCATGCGCAATATGGACAAACATATTGAGCCAACCTTTCACATCCCATGTTCATCTTTTCTTGCGTTCCTTTCATTAAAGCTTTAAAAATCAAGCCTCATTCTCCAGTTCTTCCCTTTGGGAACTCAGAATTGGTTTTGGGCTAGGTTTATGCCTCATTACCATATTTTTCACTACAGACTCCTGAGTTTGGTCAACAAAAGGAAATGTCAAAGGAATATGAAATTCGAATATGAACATATATGGAGGTGGGTCTTTCCAGCTCTGAGGAATTCCCTGTAAGAAAGTTTCATCGGTTAGAGAGTGCTCTATCACTCAGGGTCCAATCAGGCTGCAGGCAGTGTTTAATTGGACCTCTGTGAGGATTCCACCAGGTCTTTGGCTTTTGATCATTGAGCAGTTCTTGGAAAAAACCTGCCAGTGCAAAGCCCCCAGAGAACCGCCAGCTGTCTAACCTTCGAAAGTGTGTGTGCTTTACTAATTACACACAATCACTCTGAGATCTGCACATATCTCTTCTGTTTGCTCGTTTAAAGCCTATCACTTGGCTGCCTCGTGGAGGTTCAAACTTTGAGAGAAAACTCTGAGGCACTTTGAGAGAAAACAGAAAGTTCATCATTCACCAAATATCATATTACGTTTCTCAAAAGTTAGGCAGTCTTTGTACTTCTACGACTTGATAACAACTGTCACAAAACTGTCATTTTATAGCTTTCACAGCCATGTATACTGTCAGAACAATGACAGTCTGCCATTTAAATTTAATTTATAATGTCTCTATGTGCCAAGTGCCACGACATCTATATGTATAAAATATTCACATACATATACATAGAACACACTTTGTCTAGGGGAACACTTATTAACAGCAAATAACACCACTTTAATTAATTAATTAATTACGGTTTTTAATTAGTTTTGTAGGAGTTTAAGCCAATTGACACATTCAGATAAAACATACAAAATGTCATGTAACAAAATTGCCAACAGTATTATGTAAGTCAATATGAAATGACACTTGCAACCTATCTTACTTTCATTATTGATATTCAATAAGAAAAAATGTTGGACAGAACCGTTAACCATCAGGAATTGATTGGATCATAGAAAATTTCAATATGACAGATATTGATGGGTACAGGGGGAGGGCATGTAACGTAAGGAGGATTGGTATAGTCAGCCAAAAAGGAAAGCCATTTCAAAGATAAAGGAAGTTATAATATTTTGTTCTTTGAAACAATGTGCAATGATGCGTTATGCACAACAACACACTAAGACTGTGTTAGGAAAGTTACAAGGTCAATTCTAATTTTATGTTGTCTTTAAACTCAAAGAGGTATAAAGAGGTAAATCTACTGGAGCAAAGACAGTCACCTAATGGGTACAGACTAGGAAAAACAGGGAATGGAATAAAAAAGCCAGGTTGAGACTCTGACATGCTCAGACATCATTTTCCTAATGAGCCAACACAGAAGCAGGCTCATTGAAAAATAACAGATCCCCAAGGGCCGTTCAAGCACTCCCAGTCGGCAATGAGGCATGTCCTGAGAGAACACAAGCGATATTAGCTGAAGAGACAGGATGTTAGCTAGAATGGTGAAGAAGAGGCAGTAAACGATTGGCTGATTTTCTAAAGCCACATCCCCTCCAGGACACCATGTTCAAAAATGTGAATAAAAGCAGGTGCTTAAAGGTTAGTGGTTGCAGACAAGAAAAACTGGAGATACAGGGGGCAAGAGTACGGTCCAAGACCACCAGATAAAGGCCAAAGGGGTGGAATCACAGGATGAGAGCTGTCCAGCAGACAAGGGCAAATTTTAGGGCAGTTCACATGTCTAAATGGTTCTACGTAATTCATAACCTATGTAAGAACTTTAATGTATAAATGAGTCAACTCCTTATCTGATCTTTTCCTGCATTTACGTAACGTCAGAATAACTGTAATTACAGGTTTGCATTTCATTAGGTTGCATTGCATTTAAAAATTTTAAAAACTCGAAATTACAAGGATTTTTACAAGACTCCTACTTGACTACTGCCACGCCACCTAAAAGGCGACCACTGCACATATTTCTGTTTAAAATACTATGTTAGTATAGCCAGTGTTTGGTGTTTAGAATGGTGTCACAGAAACAAATTTCCTAACTACTTAAATTACAAATTACTTAAATCAATAGCTCAGGGTAGAATCTTAGAGAAGTCATCTTGAAATTGCAGTAATGATGCAAACAAATTACATATAAAACGTCTTAAAATCATCACATTTAGTTCCAGACTTGTTGACTTCCAGACTAGTTCCAACTCGAAGTTGCAGACTTCGCTTTAGCTGTTAAAAAGACATTCCTTGACTAAAGTTTTAAATGATATATGCAGTTCTGCAGTGTGAACTCTTTTAACGTAATGCATTACTAACATAAACTTCTTTTAGCAGTGTCCTCATGGGCAGAGCCAAACATGATGCCCCATGCTTGACAGTGGGGGGGTCGAGGAGGGTAAGCGTACCTTGTGTCGTCCCAGTCTGGGCTAAGTCCGCTCAGAGACCCGCGGGAATCTACAACAAACTTGTAGACCACAAGCAGACAGTCTCTGCACAGCTGGACGACACGCTGACAGCACCTTAGCTCCTGTGCAGACAGCACCTCACTGCTCTTACTGAACACACTCTCCCACGACGACCTGCTGGGGAAGATATGCACACCAGAAATATTGCAACATGGTTGTTGTGCAGTAGCACCAAAATATGAGCAATTTTAAAATTACAATTTTTACAATTTATGACGTTATATTTATTTTTGCCAATTTTTGGATACTGCAGTAAATTTATTTGTAAATAATTTGTGTCCTTTTCATTTGCAAGTTGATAGAGGCATAGAAAGTTGTAAATTTGTGTCATTATATACATACCTGTGACGCACATAAACGTAAACAACACCAAAATGTCCCGAAATGTGTTCGGGACATTTCCTGCAAATTTCTCAATGCTCCATGTTTCTGTGCGACCATGTAAATAGCCTAAAAAAAGTCTAGCTCACTGATAGTTGCCATGGGTTTGTCTACCTATTTACCGGTTGACAACTTATACCATCACAATAGATCGTAAAAGACAGATCGTAAAACTACAATGTTCTACCACCCTTTATCGCAATAAACAACAAATTGTGTGGAAAAGTTAGGAGGTTTGATTCTCATTCATTTGACTCTTGTCGAGGAACGAAGCAATAAAATGTCTTGCCCTTTCAAAGTCTCTGCGTGGGAGAGGAGATTTGTTTGATTGTGGAGATGATGAAATGTAATGTCTGAGGATCTGAATTGTACTCTGCGACACTCTCCTGCCGAGATCTCCTTCCTATGCTAACGGCTCACGGGCCACCTTTACACATCAGTCCCTGATTAAACAGAAACAGCATGGGCCCCTGGCACTGCCTCTAATCCCCCAGAGCTGTGTTCGCTCTCATCAACTCCAAATGGTCTAAACGTGGCTATATAACATCCTTCACTCTGTGGCAATTACAAGAGTGAGCGGGCCACACAAAGTCCCTGAGGAGCCCCCGCAATAGTAGTAGTAGAGACAGAGAGGCGGTCAATAAAAAGGGGTCCCTGCTGTTTGCTCTCAGAGCTGATAAAATCACAGCATGGCGAGTCTACATGTATTATAACAGCCAGCTTGTATGTTTCTATATGTGACTCACAAAGGAAGTGAAAGTCTGTATCCATACTTTTAACATTCAGTCAATCAGGGACAGAACTGAGGCCATTTTGCTCATGGTCAAACTTATGCTTTAGAGGACAAACATTTTAAAGACTAAACAAAAACTTACCCAGAGCTGGAAAGGCAGTTCCAGAGACCCTGACCGTGGCTCCAGAGTAGGCGGATGAAGATGCGGTTAAAAAGGCGATAAAGGCGAAGACTCTCCACGTCTGGTTCGCTCCAAATCCTTTGCAGAACCAAGCGGATGTTAGTACGAACGATGTCCAAAACCTTTGTGCAACGATCAAATAGATTTAAGTGAATAAAAATAGCACAACAAACACAGGGTGGGTGAATGAAATTTAACTTAACAGTTTTGGGAAAGCTATCTTGACCCCCTTTTTGCCATACTTTAGGCATGTCATAATTTATAGCCAACACGAAATAGCATTTACAATCCATTACATCTATATTGTGACTAATTCAAAGTAAAACTGAATATTAAACAAGAGCAAATGTGGGCCGGACTTCATTTTGTCCATCAGGAACTGATTGGCTTGTTGTTATTCCATATCAATACAGCCAGAATAAATGCTAGTTAGCAGTGGATTGTGGAGACCGCTCCTCTTTTGAAACACTGCCGGCAGCCACTTTTGAGCAAGCTTTTTGTCTGGAACTTGGAGGCTGAAGGTCAAGCTCGCCCATGAGAACATCCTTACTAGCAATGCAGACATCTGAAATGTTCTTCTGAGTGTTTACATAGAAGCCAAACTTTTTTGTGAACCTCCAAGCGGCTGACAGTAACCATAAGTAAGTAATACATGACTATTTTTGTGCCTGACAATGCAAGCAGCACGTATTGGTAATGGAGATATGCAGCGTCTATCACCTGCATCATCTCTTGGGTGTTTTCTCCACTTGCACACTCTTTATCAACACAGTGATGTGATTTTATCATGCAAAATGAACCATGTTCAATAAGACCAGGAATGTGTATTATGAAAGTAAATAGGGTTGATTTGATGTTATTTTTACACTTTGGATTTTGATGTCATGTTGACCATAAAAGTAATTGTCTAAACTAAAGGTTACTGAAAAAACAGCTATTTTCTGAGCGCTGTTTTATATAACAACATTACACTTAATATAATATTAACAAATAAACGTGAACTAAATACACCTAATAAAACTATAAACAGCCATAATTTTTATTTAATTTAATTAAAATAGTCATAAACAGCAGTATGTTGCTTTATATTTATTTTCCCCCAAAATATTAGCAAAATATTATACTATTATATTTTTGAGCAATGCCTTCAATGAATCTGTGAGTCGTTCACCGAAATAAACTCCCTAACAAACTGATTCACTAAAATGAATCAGATTTACCAAAGCAAGTTGAGAGGAAAGGCCTGTGAACAGCAATGAAAGTAATGAGATGAGTCTGAGCCCCCTTCAGCTTCCTCTCCCCTCTTCTGCTAGTCGACATCTGTGATGTGACTTTCAACAATATGGCTGAATTAATGACCCTGTGTGAGACATGTTAACTCTATTCTGACTGATCCCTCAACTTTAGCTGATGATGAGCGTGTGGAATAAAACAATCCCTCATTATATCAGTCTGCCATGGCCACCCTACGACACCCACCATACAGTTTTAAATCCAAACAGCCCACTGAAATCACCTGTTGATCACTACTGTAACAGTGCTGAAACTGAGTGGCTTTAAAACATCCATCATGCACTTTTGTCACCCGAGACAAAACTCTGATCAAACAATAATTTAGTGTTTAGTTTTGCATTGCAGAACTTCATTTGCTTTCAGTCAGCTCACCTTTCTCTGTTTGGTGGCATCCAACTTTACCAGCCAGTAAGAAGCCACTTTTGGTTTATGGTATTTCCAGTTGTTTAAAATCTGGGGAAGGAGATGAATTTATATTCTGTCACTGTTATACAGACAATTATTTTCTGTTTGCATCACTGCATTATATTGTTATACTATCATATTGTTTATGTATCTAATAATAAGTAATCAGCAACCTACCCAAATAACAATCTAATTTCTCAGAGTAAAGAGAAAATCAATCAATCAATAAGAATGGTTTACAATTCTGTGCTACGTTTAGGATCTTAAGGTCTAGATCTATCTGTGTCTATATGTCTGTATATCCAAATAATCTGTCTTGCACTTGCTCCAGGCCCCTTTCTTTTATGTTCTGAAGACAAAGACCTTGAATGAGCACAGTGCGATCACACAGCCCTCTCCCCAACATATTAATTTTTAACATCATTATATTCAAATATTCAAATATTTTTACATCATTTTATATTAAATAAAATACTCGCTCTGCCTTGCTGATGCAGCACACACCTGTGAACTCTGGTTCAGCTGAAATACCTTCTGCTAGATGTCACTATATAGATGAACTACAGCCACTTTACACTTTAATATGGTCATAATTATTTATCTTCCTGTGTAAATCATTGAATTAGACCGCAACTCCGCTAAATATTCCATGCAACACTTCCAAAATACTCTATTTCTCTTAATTAATAATTACACCCTAATTTGTGCCTCTCCCAGTAAACGTCGTTCATGTGTTAACATATACCAGATCCATCGAGCGGAAAGTGCCGGAGTAAATGAATGCTGAGAAGTGTCTTAAACAGGTGCCGTCGGCCAGCTGTGTTTCTGCTCGGACAGCTAATGGCTCTCATTAACGATACAGGTGGACAGCTAATGAGTCTACATACAACGAGAGACTTTGCGAGTAGCTCCAGATTTAGGCGTCCTCAAATGAGTTTGGGGAACGAGTGGAGCAGAGCAGCCGGTCCGCCTGTACTGACCGAGCGCTTTCTCTCTGCTGCGTATCTCACCTCATCCAGTACGGCCTCGGCCTCCTCCTCGCTCTTCCCCGGGTAGCGTATCCTCATCTCCCCGAGCGCGGCCAGCGTCTGCTGCATCAGCGCCGCTTCCTGTTCTTTACTCAGCGTGGTCTCCCCCTGCACACCCCCACACACAAAGAACCGACACAATCAAGATGAATTACAGAGGGACGCCTTTCTCCGAAGTCATCAGCTTTATTTCAGCCTCTCCGAGCGTTGCTGTGAGATCTCGCTCCCAGCAACACTTCTACAGTCCGAAATAAAACTTTGTATATATGGAGCCAAATCTTTATAAAGAATATGGCCTACACATGCAGACAGGCTTGCCAGACACAAAACCACAAGGGTGTAAAGCACAACATTTTTTAGAAACATATTGTATTTATATACTGTATTTAACACCCAGTTTAAAGAAATAAGAAAATAGATTGTTTTTACAACTTTTTTCTATATATTTTTATGATAGTTAAACCCAATTTGAAGTGACCTGGACCTGGATTTTGATTCAATAATGATTCATAAAGTGAACTTTACAAGACCCAGAAACCTTGAACGTTGTGAAGGTCTATTAGAGCCTGAAACATTACAAACACAGCACCAAGTCCTATTAATGTAACATTTTCATGAAAAGAGCACAACACCTAATTGCACAAAGCATAGGTTTTATTACTATTAGAAAATAAAGCCTTATGTGATGATCGCACACTCTACTCAATCAGTCTGACTGAAGCATGCGGCTTTAGTAGCCCGTGTTGCTGAACACAATCTAAAGTCTTATTAAACACGCCATAAAACGAAGCAGTAGTGTGCTGTTTTTCTCTGATTAATATTCCGTAATGAGAGTTTAAACAAGGGGAAGCATCCGTATTTATGAGATGAATCTGCTCGTAAATACAGGCCCAATTTAGCTTCACTTTCCAAATTTTCCATCGATATGACTGATTTCTTCCTCTGAGGTGCCCAGAGATAGTGAGACTTGGAGAACAGATATTATAGTGTTATAATAGAAAAGATAGTGTTTGTGAGAGCGTATGTGTGCCGAATCTTTATTGTTTGATGGATTGAATCAACTCGAGAACAGCAACGGAAAAATAAAAATGATATTTGTCATTTTTACAGGAGGAGCATTGCCAGATCTTCTCTAAATCAGCCCATATTGGTGAACATCTGTTCAGACCTCTCTAGAGGACATCTTTGGTAACAAAAAGATATGTCTGTGAAGATGTGTGAGCAATACCGTGTTAAAAATAAAATACTTGCAAACGCACTGCATACTGTAAACTATGCAGTATAATGCATACTATTGAATACATACTGTTTTATTTGTATTATGTGAAAAAGTATGTATATATATCACATGAAGTTTTCAAACATTGCTCACATTCTCACTGAAGCTGGGTTCAAACAGCCAAGAAAAAGATTTTTTGGCATATCAATCCAAATTAGTTTAGCCTTTTCTAAATTGACATTTGGCAGACACTTTTAGCCAATACCACTCATTTGTATGTGGTTTGAAATTCAGTTGAAATAAGATGCTTGAAAATGTGTTTCAGTCAGAACAGTCACACAAGAATTCAAAACGTTTTTCATCATTTGAGTCACAGTGTTTACATAAGGCCATACACAGTACAACATTCCAACAGATTCACCAATTTCTATTTGTTCCCGATATAATAAACTGTGTTTAGGAAACTACAGTATGTAGTGTCTAATATCTATTTATGTGAAAAATAAATGCATATAATATTTTTCATTAAAATAATAAGTGACTTGATAAGTAATGCTTTTGAGAATATCAAAAATCCCTTACAAAATATGTCCAGGTCACAGTTCACCCCTATTATTACCTACTGTATGTATAAAAATGTTACATATTGTAATACAATAAATGCTAATCTTTTATTTTAGGGTGAAATATGGCATTGACAAATTTGTGAGTTTCACCATGGCATACCAGTTTCCAGTTTATCACAGTCAGTTTCAATGAGTGCACTGCATTGTGGGATACGGTATTCCAAGCAGTGTACTCGAGGTAGATATTGTGCACTTCGACAAAGGGTGTGCCAAGCACACAGACAGTTGCACAGAAAGGAAAGCATAAAAAAGTTAAGAAGAGACTTGCCGAATTGGGGTGAATAGCACCCAGACTGCTGCTGTGTGGAACTCTGTTTGCAGAGCTGTTGCGACTAAGCGACTGGGAGCGAGATGTTGTGTGGGGTCGTGCTGGGGTCACCGGTGTCACAGTAGGTGCAGTTTGAGTGGCTGCAGTTGGGGCGTTAGCCATGTGAGTGGCTGTTTTTGGCCGTCTAGTCTCGTTGGTAGGTGACTGCGCAGTCAGAGAGGATATGGAGCGTGGACAGGACATGGAACGGCGAATGAGTCCGGAAAGGTTTGGGGAGGAGGAAGGACCCCGCAGCGGTTTAGGGGCGGGTTTCCAATGAACACGACCTATAACAGTAAACCAAGACATTAGCAAAGCATTTTACTTAAAAGATTTAAGACACACATGTACACTCCATCCTGGATTAATACGAAAATTAAATCTAGCATAAGAAATTGCCAACAACCAAAAAAAATCAACTGTGGCTCAAATTCTTTGATTAAACGTGGTCATCTTGCAGGTCAGATGACTGTCAGCTCTCCAACTCAGGATCAGGGAGGACAGCGCATCCAAGCACACATACATATGACTGTGATTTTGAATGACCTCCAGATTGTAAGCTGGCCAGCAGCATCACTGCTCCATCCATGAATTTGAGGGAAGGAACTTGCCAAATGTGGTATTATAGAAGCTTAGCTCTGACCACTGCAGATGGCCTTAGGGTAGTGTGTGTCAGAGGGGGCAAAACAAAGTCACTCCAGAATGCCCTAACACCCCCTTACGTGACAACCCAATCACCAGCAATGTCTCGCACACCAAATAATCGGTCTGTTTGCTGCTATGTTCCTCTTTCAGTGGCTAATGGAAAAGTCATAGCAAAAGCATCAGGCACAAATAATTGATGAGTTGCACATTCTGTGGCACTTTCCATGAACAGTGTACAAAACCAATATCCTTTGAAAAACAATTAGTTATGTTAAACTGTTATCTTAAATGCACATAAACGCAGCTAAACAGTTTAAAATGTATGATTTGTTTTTCTCAACAAACCTTTTAAGCCTGTTAAGTAAGGTTTTTGCAAAAAATCACCAAACTTTAATTTAGAAAAAACATTCATTTAAAAAAGCTACTCTAACATTTGGTTCCAAACTACACTGACTACTAGCCCCTTCTGAGTAACAGCTTAATTTACACAAAATTTACAAGCCTGTTACGAATTCTTGATTGTGTGTTTTTGCTTGTTTAATTTTTTCACTGCTAGAAAATTATCATATCCAAGTTCAAACAAATTCAGACATGTCCCAAATTTTTGTAACAGGATAGCAAAAATAAATAAGAAAACATCTCAAATTTAATTTGACCACCTGAGGTGAACAAACAACATTTTCTGAAGGTTAAGCACACGCTTTTGCTGACTGATTTTTTTTTTACAGAACTTCAAGCCCTATTTTGTACTCTATTTGTGGAAGTGCCCCACCCGAGCGATGCTAATAAAATGTCAGGCAACATAGCGAGAGCAGCTTCCAAACTACAATAAAAGAAAAAGGCAAAATCGCAGAATCTTTGAGCTGATGGACCCCAAGGAACATTACGTTTATAAAAAGCTCTACGTTAAAACAAACATTTCCAAGGCTTGTTTGCACACTTTTTGCGCCATGCCAAAAGTGCTTCTCTGAACTTCTCCCCAACCTGTGCTTTCTCGGTTTCTCTTAAAACCTCTGGACTGAATCATCAGAAAAGCTCATTAATGCTGCGGCGCATGAGAGCCCGGGGACCTCTCACGACATCACCTGCTGCAGCCAGCCACTCAAATTAAGAGCCACCGTGGCAGGCCAGCAAATATTGTGACCCTAATTAAAAAAGATGGATTTCCTCTGTTTCATGTATTAATTAGGTAAACAAATGCATTATTGTAGATTTACATCTGTAATTTAGCTTGGGCTCTGCAAATGGCCCTGTAGATTTAATATGTCTGGCCAGACAAAGGCTGCTGAAAGTTTAAGTAATAAGCAGCTCTTGCTCTCATATGGAAGCCATTGGAGGACAGATAGCCCATATAGAAGCAATGTGGATGGGAGAAAGTCCTGGATCTTTCCCGTGGGGTTAGGGATGAACTAACTAGCAATGCTACCAACTATAGCTACATTTTTCAGAGGTATGGCACCATCTTAGTTATTTTCAAAATGATTTTTTAAGTAGCAAGTTACTTTATCCAATGAGTAGTGTAACATTATTTTGGCAGACCTTTCACAGTCCACACACTGACTGCCTCATGCATATCGCACACAAAACTGAAGTATTTCCACCAGGAATACTGTGTTTACAAGGTACCATGTTGATACTATGAACTGCAGCAGTTTAGCAGCATAAAATTGTTAAAAGATTTTGAAAGATGTTTTTTTTAAGACACAGAACTAAATATATGCAAGCCATACCATATATTCCACTTTGTAATCAAATTTTTAGCTGCCTTTTATTACTGATTATTTTACAGGCGCAGAAAATTAGCAACACAAACCACACACTTGCTTTCTCTGTGTTTGTTTTTTGTACAATCAATAAAGAGTCTGTCATACCATTGTAATTCATATTTTTAAATCCTATTTCAATGATTTTTAAATCCTTACACTGGTTTACTATTGTCATATAACTTCATTCACATTAGTGGACAAAGTTTTAACTACATGACACTACATCCACCCTAACATGCCTGGCCCACCAGTTCCCAGATCCACCGTCCCTCACAGGAAACTCACTGGAGCGTTCAGAGTGATTGAGCTTCTCCTGCATAGTGCTGCTGCTTTCATCTTCTCCGTCAGCATCAGAGCCCGAGCTGCTGTTGCTGCAGCTGCCTGAAGAGTCCTCGGGGTCCCTGTGCCCTCTGGGTGATGGGCTGCTCTCAGGCATGGAGGACAGGCCCTACAGACAGACAATCACACAAACACATCCGCAAAGAGAGATGATGTGAAAAGACTGGAGAAAAACGTCAGTGTTGCAGCCTTTACCCTGAGCCCAATTAACGTTTGTCACCAATGGCAGGGCAGGAGGGCTAATGCACGCCCGACGTGCAGAGTCTTGATTAATGTCACTGCAGGAACATGTTTATTCGCTCCGAAACACATGCACATCAGGGGAATTAATCTATTACGTCCTTCAAGAAGTTATCGAACAAGGAATTGAATATCTGTCCCACACTTTGGAGAAACTGACTGTTAGCTGCATGAACGCACTAATTTCACCTTTTCAACCACAATTTGGCTGAAGCCTACAGGAAAGAAAAACCCCAGATGAAGTCTCTGAACTATATCAATTGTTTCTCCTACAGAGCCATGACATTAAATAGGAAGCCAATGTAGTTTGGCATAGGTGTCCTGCACTTAAAGGGGCCCAATGAGGAACCACTTTCTTTGATTTTTCTTTATATTATCATACAAATAAAATAGCTTAAACGTCATCCTTATCAATAACAAAAGCGTTTATGAAATCACTCTATGCAGAAACAAATGCAAAATTGCTGTATGTGACATCACAAGGTAAATTAATTTTCATATGATCTGCCCCAGAACAAGATAACAACAACTACTTTTACATCATTGCATCATTAGCTGCATCATTAGCTCCGCCCAGTCAAACAAATTCTTTGGTTAAGGCATTAGCTAATCATACACATTAACGGTTATACCCAAAGTTTCACTCAAACATTCAAATCTGACTTTTTTAATCACATGACATTGTAGAAACTGGCATAAAATTTATTTCTGATGTTTTACACCTAAAGGAACAAAATGAAAAAAGCATGTCATGACCCCTTTAACATCTGTGAAGTTTCAGACAAGATATCAATTTGACCTCAAATCTGCAATTTAAAGAGATTTCAATAAAATCTCATTCTTAATTAAAAGAATTATTCTCAATAAAAACATTTCTTATTAGATTTTTCCAAGACCAAGTAATTGGAGCTAAGATATATTCATTTATATTAACTCTGTCAACAATGAACATGTCTTTATATCGCGAAAGAAATTTTAGGACAAAGTTGATACTTGAACCATAACTAAGAACTCCATTAGGTCTATTGAGCCCCAGAAGAGCATTCTCCTAAGCATTAAAACTGTTCTCTGGGACGCTATGTTTGTGATTACACACAGTGTTAATTTGGACAGAGCTTTAAATGAAATCACCCAGAACAATGGAGACGGGGGAATTGACTTGTACCCACTAAAGACACACTACAGATTTTCAAAATCTATTAGTACTTAGGCTGATTAAACGATTCGTCTACTAGTCTGACTGCAGTCTACCAGGCCTCAATTTTGCACGTGTCTTTTAGTCCTTCTATAGGGTAGCTCACAGATAATCAACTAATAAATTGATTAAATATGTACAATGGCTACATTAGTGCAAACTATTATAGTCCTTATAAAAAAAACTGTTAAATAGGGGAACGTGGTAGATTATTTAAACAGCACTTCAGTTAAAAATAAATATGATTATCTTAATATGAAATCCTCGTAAGGTGGTGTGTGTACCTTAGGACCTTTCTGTTTGGAGGTTTTTCCCATCAGTTTCTCATCATCCAGTTCACACTGTTCCAGCAGGTCTAGAATATCTTCCTCCTGTAGAACCGTAAACAGACATACTGTATGTTAAGAACAAACACATACACACACATAGCTACATGAGTTTTCAGCTCAGGAAGAATTTTTAGTGGAGTGAAACAAGGATTTTGTTATTACAAAATATTGGATTCCAAAACACATTAACTTCACCAAACTATTAATAATTTCAGAAAAATTCCTAAGTTAAAATAGTATGTTGTGTTTCACCTAAATCACTTCTCAGCATAAATCAGAGCCATTTGTTTAGCTGCTTAAGAAATCCATTTGGAATTTGAACCAAATGTGAAATGTAACTTTTCTGATTGAAACAGGATATTCAATATGAGAAAACTTGAGACTTGATTGAGGCAGGGCTTGATTTTAAAAATTTGGAACTGACTGGATGAAGGAAAGTCATGTGATTAAAAATGTAGAAGCGATTGGGTGGCATTAGTCAAAAAGGAAATTATACTTTTTTAAGGCAAATGTTTTTTTTTTATTAATAGCACTGACATATTCTGCACAATAAGACCAAGAAGCCCTTAAAATAAGGGACATAGTACAGTTCTGGTAAATATGAGCAAAGTTCTGTTTTGTTCTGTTCTGCTGTTTGACAACCTGTTTCTTTTTTTCATCACAAGACAGAATCTGACATTTGAAGAAGGAAAGCTTTCTTCCCATTTTAAAAAGCATTCTAAGCAAATCTGCTTTTTCTATGAAATTGTAAAAAATGAAGCAAATTTCCTCCTGCACAACTTCAATGATTCTACATTATTCGAATTCTTAGACTTCTAATTCAAATCTAAATTCTATTCCATTTAATGGTTCCATGTATTCCCACTGGTTCATAAGAAAAAGAAATCAATGAGGGTTTGAAAAGAAGTTATTTAAACCAAAACAACACTAGACCTTGACAAAAGTTCAGAGCAGAAAAGAGCAGACATTACCAATGACAGTACAAAAATGTTATTTAGTAGAGATTGAGTCATCACAATCAACAGTCTGATGAATAGCACTTTGAATCTGTGCTCCAACACATTTTATTTTTGTAAAAAAACAGTAAGATCCGCGTCTCAGAGACTCTGATGTTTCTCAATTACAAATGTTGCATGCTTTTCAAGCAGAAACATTATCCTGGTTCTAACTCAATAAACCAGGCATTGATCTGTTTTTCTGCCTCAGATGGAGAGAGAGTTTAAGTGCATTAAGCCCTGGTTTCTTTCTCATCGCCGCCCTCCATTGTTACTCAAATCCAGACTCTTTGTTCAAGCAGGCAGCTGAGGGAAAATGGGCTGCTGTAAGCCCACATTCTGACTGCAGGTGATGAGTCAATATTTGCCATTATTTGCTACTGTGAGATGGTTGCAAAATTTGCTTTTGTTGCCCTTGATTTGAGGGCAGTTACAAAAAGCTTATTTTCATTGTTTCTTTGGGTAGGAAACAAGGATTGGGGGTTTTGGTGAACACAATCTGCTGTGTTACATATACGATTTCAACTTAATTTTAAAAGGCCTTAAAAGTAAAAGTAGGCTGCTTTTTCTCCATGCACCTGACATCGGAATTGAGTGATTCCAGTACCATTTATTGGAGCTTAGTTATTCTAAATAAAGAACTGAAAGGACAATTTGGTGTCCTTCTATTTTCAATGTGGGTTTTAGAAATTAATTCCTAAGTAAAGTAATGACTCATGGAATTAGTCTTCGGACAGAGTAATTAGCCAAGTAATGCCATTACAATCTAGTTAAAGTCATTAGTAATTAATTACTTTGTAAGAGTAACTTCCCCCCTTGCTGGACCTTGTGTATATATATGCAAGGAGTTGATGGACCCTAGACTAGAGTTAGAAGCTGAGGGTTACTGGAAGTATGAAGCCTTCGCTCTGAAAAGAAGTGTTTGAACACACTGACAGGAAGGCCAAAGACCACATGGAAGCGGCACAAACCCAGGTCTCTTGGTTTAGTCCCAGACAAGCCATACATGAACTCCATAGGACACAGCTAACATGCTCCCCTGCCACCTCTACAGATGGTTCCTGCCTCGAAAACACAACCTCCCTAACGACCATCTCACCACCACCAGTGAGCTGCCACTCAGCAATTCAAACTCATGCAACCAGCCTTCAAAGTCACATTTCAGATTCCATCAATGCACAATACAAAGATGAGACCCTTCCAACAATATGCCACATTCATATGCATGGGTACACAGATCCAGCCTTGAAAATCCCCGTAAAATGAACATCCAGAGGTTTCAGGGAAGGACGAACGGCACAATAATGAACTCCAGCTGAATACAGAATTTTAGAACAGAGACCTTCATAACAAAAAGTCCAAGAGACAGTAGGACAATTTGTATATGAGGGAAGTAAAGCTGGATTTGTGTTTTTTCTGAAGAAAACAAGACTGACACTGGCCAGTGCATAACTGGCCACTACAATGCTAGGAATTTTGTGGGTGGTTGCCAGGGTGTTGCTATGCAGTAGCACATTGCAAAAAATCATTTTCTTAATCAGTATTTTGTCATTTTTATCGTAACGCTTATGCTTAAACTATTTTCAAATGGGGTAAAATAAAAAATGAATCTTTTTAACCTTTAATATCTTTTAAAATGTTAATATAATTTTAAAATTATTTAAAACACAATTTGGCTTTTCTAGTAAATTCATTAATTTAGGAATGTTTAGAGAATGTTATTAAAACAAAATTGTTCTGTTTTTGTTTTGTGTTCTGGGCAGTTGCTACATGCGAGCTTACTGGTCCAGGTCCCAAGAGCACATCCCAGGTGTCTATGATGTAGTCCCTAGACATGGATTCAGGTTCCTCCAATAAAGTAAGTCAATGGAATTTATTTCGCCCATGAAAATCTCAAGTTTGATCCCTTATATAAGTAACAACACACCTCTCCTCAACAACCAGTGCACTTTTAGGCCCCGTACAGTGCCTTGCAAAAGTATTCATACCCCTTGAACTTTTTCACATTTTGTCACCTTACAACCACAAACTTAAACGTATTTTATTAAGATTTTATGTGATAGTCCAACACAAAGTAGCACATAATTGTGAAGTGGAACGAAAATGATATATGGTTTTCAAAATTTTAAGCAAATAAAAATCTGATAAGTGTGGCGTGCATTTGTATTCAGTCCCCTGTACTCTAATACCTCTAAACAAAATCCAGTGCAATCAATTGCCTTCAGAAGTCACCTAATTAGTTAATAGAGTCCACCTGTGTGTAATTTAGTCTCAGTATACACACACCTGTTCTGTGAAGTCGTCAGTGGTTTGTTAGAGAACACTAGTGAACAAACAGCATCATGAAGACCAAGGAACTCACCAGACAGGTCAGGAATAAAGTTGTGAAGAAGTATAAAGCAGGGTTAGGTTATAAAAAAATATCCCACGCTTTGAACATCTCAAGGAGCACTGTTCAATCCATAATCCAAAAATGGAACAAATATGCCACAACTGCAAACCTACCAAGACGTGGCTGTCCACCTAAACTGACAGACTGAGCAAGGAGAGCACTGAT
>JAZGTI010003776.1:0-30169 GCA_036877585.1 Botia kubotai | reverse complement strand
TTCAGAAGGAACACACTGACCAACTTCTTTTAGTGATACAGGGTCTGTAATGTGTTTTTGAATTACAACTGTAACAATTTACATTTAAAACATTTTCTAATAACAAGCCCTGTCTTTTGCTAAAAAGACACAAAGTACTTTTTCTTAGTGAGCCTGAGAAAATAAGACACAACACCAGAGATATTAGATATCCGCTGTCACCAGCAGCCTCGTGATCTTATTATTCCAGATATAGAAGATACAGAATTGTCTCAGACAAAGAAAAGACCCAAACTCTGTGATTCTCACATGCTGCCTAGTTTATACCTTAATAATGTAACTGTAGTTAAAACTTCTATCAGTTAAAACTGACCAACTTCTGTGGAAACGTACATTCACAAATTCTTGCTTCTAAAAAAAATGTTAATCATGCAACATAATTTTAATCAGGTTACCAGAGGAAACATGTCCTGCATTGGCTAACCTGATCATACTCTTGAGTTGTTTATACATTTGCTTTGACAGACACTGTTCTCATAAACACAACAAGGTTCTGTACATATTTATGGATCCCATATTTTGTTTAAATATATTTTAACAAAGCCAAGGATGTTGCTGATGCAGATACTCCTGTCAATGTATTTTTTTTTAATTTAGCATATACTAAACAAAAATAATGTGCGTCACTGATCACCTCTTTTAATCACAAGACATAAAGACATGAACCCCTTTTACACATGTAAAAGTGTCTTTAGTGGTAAATTACCAGTAAATTACTGTTAAGAGATCATGCATGAACAGGACCTTTTATAAATTACAGGTGAATCAGTCCTGGCAATTTACCAGTAGGAGGAGTTGTAATATTACCAGCAAAATACCAATAAGATGCTATTTTTAAATATCAAACAGAATTACTGGTATGAGCACAGAATGTGCTGACACAAAAACCAACAAAAATTGCCTCACTCTCAGTTAATGAGATCACAGAGTTGGTATTTTGGTACTGATGCATGAATGGTATCTTACAGGTAATAGACGGAACCATTGCTTTAATGCGATGCACATTTGTGTATTTACTGATAATTTACCATAATTACTATGTGAAGAGGGCTATAAAAAGACAATCATGAGCAGATGTGGGTATATATTTAAAACGACTGTATTCTACATAATATGATTTATGACTCCAGATTTTCTAAGCTGTGGAAAAGTGGTGAGAATGACTGGGCAATGATATAATTCATCACAAGACAAACTTAAACACTGGAGGCCACCCCTATCTTCTCTAATTTACCCAGATGTAATCAGATGTGTTTACTACTCAGCATTATAGGATTCTCTACATACTGCAACTCTTGATGTAGATCTAAAGATGACACTTCAAAAGACCGTTGCTTGGAGGCCGGCCAGAGTGATACATAACCTTTCAATCAATAAATGATTGTGCTGAGGTTTTACAACTCTCCTGAATGCTTACAAATCTGATATGTGCTTTCTACCTACCATTCCCCTCACACTCCTATACAGAATCACACTTTTAGCAGATGAACATGATCACAGCAGTTCATGATTCATGATTTGTCTTTCAAGGGTGATTAGGGGTCATTCTCTTCACTAAGAGAAAGAGAGAGAGAGAGAGTGTGAGTCAGAGACAAGAGAGAGAGGGCTGGTTATTTTTGGCACAGCAGAGCTGATGAGAATTTGCACTGCAGTGAAGGGAAAACCGCGCATGTGCCTGATACAGGAAGTCGTAAACTCCACCCCCTGCTTCCTTCTGTCTTTAGATGTCCAGCAAAGCCAAAGTAAAAAGACCAAAACAAAATAAACACAGGGACAAAATCAAACTTGAGCAATGTGACCTGTGTCATGATAACAACACCACGTAATGTAATGTCTTGCGGCATCCCTCAAGGCTCAGTCTGCGTTCCGTTACAATTTAACTTATATATGCTTCCATTAGCTGATTTAAGTCAATCAATATACAATTTCATTTCATCACCTGCTCCAGATGGCTAGAAATCAATTAGGACACTGCTGGATTGCATAGATAATATGTTAGTGGATGTCACAGAATTAAAGGTAAGAGATAAGAGAGGAGATAAGACAGAGGACCTCGTTAAAAGAAAAGGTGCTACATCTATTCTACTTATATATATGCATGTAAACGTGTATATACAGTATGTATATATTCTTTAAATCTGTCTTCTGTAAAGCTCTTTGTAAAAACACTATTTTAAAAGATGCTATATAAATACAATTGAACTTACCAGGAGAACAGATTTTTACTCAAAGACTACAGCTTCACGAAAGCCATTTTTCTCATTAAGCAACAGAACATCCTCTAAACACAGCATTTTACCATAGTAGAGTGATTTGAACACCGAGCAGTAGTTATCTAATCGTAATGCTTCCTTATTGTCATGTCCAATGAAATGTGGTCACACTTAAGGGCCCTTAAAAGAGCAGGATGACAAACCACAAAGCCTTGTGACTCTATGGTAATTTGTGGCCACACTTTAATTACTATGTTTTATTGATCTCATTGAACCGCAGCTCTCTGTGGAACTTAGCTAAGGTCACACACACCTTTAAAACTAAATACATCCAATAATAAGAGAAATATTACATTTAGCGCCATCAGAAGAGATGTTCTGTTTTGATAAAAAGGATTGTCTTGCAGATTTATGCAGTAAGTTAAAGAATCGCTAATGGGTCACCAGCTGATTCATTTTTAAAATAAGAGAGGAAAACACAGCATTATTAACAACCTAAAAATCAACAGCCTTTTTTTTTGGAAATAAATGTTTCAGATTTTCTGTTTTGAGGTTCATTTAAATGGGAGCGGTTCCTGTCTGTGATGACATCTACTACTATCCACTGATTGCAAGTTACTAACTGTTGACGTCTGTTGGAGAGTATTTGCAAACCTTTGATCGTATATTCCAAGGCTGATTGATATACACATAGCACACGACACATCAAAACCAAGTGGGTCTATGAATTTTCCTGTGTAGAAACGTGGAGAGCATGGGTGCGTCCAACCATTGCAGGGAAACAACATGCATGACATCAGCTAAAACCAATTCGTGTTACTAATCAATAAAACCAGCATGCAAACTATTTGGGAGCAGCTGACCAGCATAAATTTCAAACAAAAGCATGTCATTAAAAAGTCATTTTTATGGCTATCGCCCCATGGCTTCCTCGTTTGTTGATGCAAATTACTTCATCTTTTCACACCCAATATGCCCTACAATGCCAGTCATTTAGACCACAATTTTAGCTCCAAATATACTCAAAATACATTAAATAACCTGTTGTTGAAAACTCACATTCAAGTCCAAAATACTTCCAGAATCCATCCTCCGACGTCTCCGGTCGAAGTTTATCTTCAAATAAGGCTATATATGAGTCAATAGTCTCCACTGAGTTTGCACCCTTTACTTACTGTTCACCAGTGTAATAGGTTTCTTTAGCTGTGAGGTGCAGAAAGAAGTAAACGGTCGACAAGGACTGTCTATTTCAGGCAGGGCAGTAATGAAACGTTATTGACTCTAGTTCCTGATGGAAGCACTTAGTGTGAGCGCCTCACCTAGAGAGAGAGAGCTTTACATTTACCAGCACAAGTCCAACTGAAGTGGAGAATAATTTAGGAGGTGAGGAAATAGAATGCAAAAAAAACTAATGAGGATAAAGGTGCTTTGTTAATTAAAGATGATGTTTCAATGAATGTGCTGTGGGTTATACTCCGTCCCTCTGTTTTTCTTTTGCACTCACCGACCTCTCGTTTTTCTATTTTGGTAGACTGTGTCTTTATGTAACTCAGGCATTTATTAACATTTTATGAAGCCAACTTTATTCCTAAAGAGGGTGAGAGTGGAGGAGAGGAGGAAAAACAAAAATAGTGTTAACAGGTCCATTCTAATGAGAGCGAGTGAGAGAGAGACAGATATGTCACTGGCAGGGTTGATTTAGTGCAAAGCATGTCTGCATTTCTAAATTGTATTCAAAGAAAACTGTATATAAAGGCACACACATATACTGTACATGGTGTAGCACGCAGAATGTAAAAGATTCATAGCAGCACTTCAGTGGAGTTTAACCTGCCTCAGTAACAGAACAGATTTAGCTGTTCCTGCTCTTCTACCACATGTCACGTGCCCTTAAGAATTCAACTCTGAGACCTGTCTCCCTGTCAGCTCATACACTGCTCCATGTGATCTTATAAATTAGTTAAATGGCTAAAAATAGCAAATTTAAATAGAAATAGTTTCCTGCTTAAATTGTCACTCCATGTAACACATGATCTAGAAAATTAATGTTTGACGTGTTGTGCGCGCTGCATCTTTAAACAGGAAGTTAGCATCATGTCACCTTTCATTTCCTTTTTTGGGCATGAAGGCCTGCTCTGAAACAGGGTGGTCTCGTGACACAAGAATTGTTAACAAAAGCTTATTAAGTGCTGGCCGTCAATTAAAGACATATTAGGCTGCAATTTAAACAAAAACTGGTGTTTTTTGGTTGTGAATTATCATTCATTATCTTATGTAGAGCACCAAGTGAGTCAAAACTACCACTGGTGCTCAGTACAAAATTAAGTGCATGATGGCTCTGCTTCCTTCTAAACCTGACATCATAACAGAATAGATCTTCTCTCTCTCTCTTCACTCATCTGTATTTCTCTATCACGCACACCCTCCCCGGTTAATAGCTCATTCTCCATCAGTATCCTTCAAGTAAGTGAATTACTTTAAGTGCCTCCCTCTGTCCTCAAATAAATGATTAATGGTCTTCTCATACACCTACATACTCTTACCGTACATCAAAGTAGTTTTATGACAGAATTTACAGCATTTATATAACTGCTTTGAACATTTTTTTATTTTATACATGTTATTATATATGCACTTATATCAACAAGGTCCCAAGGTCTTTTAGACATGTTGATAGGTCAACAAACTACAACACAAATGAAATAATAACGTTTAATATAATGTTAAAAACAAAAAACTAAATCACAACTAAATTACTAGCCAGTGGTTACAACATCTTTACTGAATGGAAAAGAGCAGCTTTGACAACTAACTTTAACTAATTTAACCATTAAGCAAATTCTTGCTTGGTCAACTGACAGGAAGTCTTCACTCCCAGTGTGGTGCATTAGAGTGACTGAGATGGTGGAGCAAACAGCCTGACAGACCCCTCCTGCTACATCCTTATTAAACCACTGATCCCCTGATGTCTGACTGCACTACCATCACATCCTAACATTACATAATATATGACTCCTATTTCCACTCGACTGCTGATCCTGGATCAGATCTTTTCACTACACCGAGTACTGTTTACTTCTAAACTAGTAACTGGTTTCAGTTCACTGTGATCATTTAAACAGAAGGTATTTGTGATTAATAAACTGTGAGACTGTAGCTGTCAAACACACAGCTTATGACAGACAACAGTTTCTTTCCAATATATGCAGTGTTAAACAATCCATAAGTCAATAACAGAATTCATGGCTCTTTATAAAATGCTGTTACAACTTCTTGTCATTTACAACAATAAATATTAGCATATTTTGTGATTCATAAACACAAAGTTTTATCATAAGATCATTTTGTTCAGTTTGTGATCAGATCCACACAGAATCTACACATGCAAAACATTCCAGATATTTCTGCTAAATTGTTTTATGTTTAATTACACATAAAAACAGCAACACTCCTCAAAGTTTCCCCATCATAATTTGTCACTGAATTTGTTCTTCTCTTTTTCCTCTATAGCAGCAAATCAGATGCTACAAAAAATTCCCTACCTTTATTCCCCTCCTTTCGCCCTCCATTTTACTGTTTCTACATGATACAGTCCCATTTAAACCTTCCTCTCAAATCCCTCTCCCTTGATCACCCTCTTTTTCTCAACGGGCCCATGTGCACACAGCAACCCTCTGCCCCAGAACCTGTCCTCCAGCCCATCCTAAATAGGCCCTCTGTTCTCTTCCTTCTCCACCCCTCCCTCCTCTTCTGGAGTCTCATCCTTTATGAGACTCTTATCTTGCAAATGCTCCCAAACCAGCCCTTTTATTACCGCTTGGACATGTAAAGAGTTTAATGCAACCCTTCATAATATTTATTATGTTTACACAGGGTAAACACCAGCATGTGTTCTGGAGTGTTTGTCTGCGTGTGGCTAGACTCCTAAAGAGTGTCAATGTACTCTAGCTAATCGCAAACTAAAGGGTGTTTATGTACTTGTCAATCAGAGCATTGTTGGTTTGGACAAAGGCCAGAGCGTGTATCTTGTGGTAGGTTGTTGTGAAGGCAAACACAGGCATTATTGTTTGTGTTTAAGACCGTGGCTTAATAGAAATTCAGATTTACCCATTGAATCTACAGCAAATAGAGTTAAAAGCACCAAGCCAACAGCAACATTTAATAGGAGATTCTTGTTTCTTTTGGGCCCCTGAGACTTTAAAGGGGCGAAAATGTTGAAATGTTGAGGGACGTCTAAGTGGTTGCTCAACCCCGTCCACGTTTTGACCCATTTTTAGAGCGAGAGAGTGAGAGAGGAATTACTAAAATTCCAATGCGCGCCAGAGAGGATGTTTATCAACCACATCTCCAGTAGGGCGCCTCACACAAACACTGTATACACAACATGCGCTCATATTGCTAAAGAGCACGCACACACACACACACACACACTGTTGACTGGTCTAGTCAGACCACACCTGTTCGAGGACAGCTGGGAGAAATCTGGCCTTATCTCATGAATAACAAACATACAACACAGACGTTTTAAATATTCTATACCTCAAACATGTCTCGACACGTTTCACTCAGTATTCACACTTATACATAAAACATAAAAACCAAGCGGGTTGAACTGGTTATAAACGCAGGAAACTTTTATTTTTGCAGGTGGGATGATCATCACATGCTACATTAAACCTTATGTGGTTCAGCTGACGTCAAAGAATAGAATACTCAGAGTAAACACAAGGCCACTACAAAAGCCAAAGTTACTTGTAACTGTTCTACGGAACACAATGTCCCATCATATTATATTAAAATTATATTACAACTTGGCAAAATCCTAACATACAAGATCCAAGGTCCAATTACATCAAAATAAACACCTTTTGCTTGCTATTCTCCTAATACAAGCTGTGGTCTGTCTGACGGATTTACTGGACATTACACAACCTAGGGGCTACAACATTTTAAATCTATATATAAAGTTCTATATAAAAAAACAAAATTAAAAAATGAAGAATAATAGCTATGTGGGTTTTCACTGTTAACATCAAATTAAATCATTATAAAGTTTTTAAAATTAGACTGTTGGTGCCGTTAAACTGTAAAGATTTTGAAGGAATCAGCAGTCTAACAACTGCCAAAGGTTCCTTTAATAACCTGACCGCAAGGAAAAGGTTTCAAAGCACCTGAAATGTATATTGAAGATTACAGTGTAGACATCCGAGACTCTTTTAATCAATGCCTAGAAGTTCCCCACAGTTCTATGCCTGTGCATCACCTGAGAAACACAGAATGGTGCCTCAAGAATTATCTCATTTTACAACACACTTGGGTTACATACAGCGTACTATCTGCACATCTATGTAGTGACATAAAACTATCATTCAGTTCTGGATATTAATTTCCTTTAGGACCCAAGTAATGTAACTGTAGCATCTTCTGAACTTATGTTCTCATACTATAGTGATGGTAAATGACTCGACATTTTACTTTATTTTTCACCAAAATGATGCGTTAAAGCTTGGTAAACCCATTAAGCATTACCTGGTAGCTTCTTCTCCTGGTCATTTTGACTTATAACTCTTTAAAAGTGATTTAACACCAAAGTGTAAGTTATGCATCCCGTGATCTGACGCATGACAGCGCCATGCTAATTTTGTGTCTATATTAAGTGTTCACATCACACAAGAGTGAAAAAGTCCAGGTCTTTAAAGTTGCAGATCATTTGAAATTTTGTTATTATTATTTATTATCATATTACGCACACAATCTCTCCGACTGATGCATTCTGACTCACTATGCCATTAAAGATTAAAAACATGCAGCTGTGTCATAAGAACATGGAAACACTGTTATACCTCAGTTTTCTGTAACCTGATGACGTTTAATATTATTTTACTACTATACAATATTTACTATAGACAATATAAAAAGTGTCGCACCTCTGTTGTCATAGCAAGTGGCTTCTGACTGCTGGCCAATCATACTCGTACCGCAGAACAACAAAAACTAATACGCAACTAATTTTGCATATGCCTTAGTTGCATAGGCTTTGATAAAACGCAGTTGTGTAAATTAAATAAACCTGCTAAGCAGAATTGTGTAACGCAAAGTGCAGCACCAGCTGTGAGTATCAGGTGTTTACACAACGCCTAGCTCAATAACTAGCTGCGCCACACATCAGACTCAAAGCGTCCCGAGTGAGGACACATAGGTGAGCATGTTCAGCGTTTTCTCTCTTTGCGCAAGTCAAAAACGTCACTTAAAGATAACTGTTACGTACAAGTATAATATTACCTTGTCATCAATGTTTTCTTCATCCTGCGTCTCGTTCACCTCTGCGCTGACGTCCTCTGGCGCATCTTCAGGGCTCTTGGCGTCCCGTTGCACGGATGGTGTCGCTCCCATGATGAAAAGCAGCGCTGTTTCTCCGCTAGATTAAAGAAGCGTTCAAAAGGAAACGATCGTTGCTGAATAAGGTATCCAACCGCCGCGTGAATTCGCCCTGCAGTCCGTCCCGAGGGTTGTCTCGTTTGGAAAGTGTTGAAACGGGTCTGTAGATTCACTTTCAGGAGACCTCCTCCTGTCAGTATCACATGGAGAACGGCCAGACACGCCTTACAGCATCAAATCAGAGCAGCACAAATAAAAAACAACATTCTGGAAACAACAAGCGATCATCTCAAAATGTACATTAAAATGTATTGTCATTTAAATACCTCGCGGAATGTCGTAGAATAATTATTTTTGTTACAAAAGCACCTGCACGTCTTAAAATTAAAAGTATGCAGAAGTATTATATGCTTCAGTGCTAGTTTTATTTACGGGCAGTGGGGATTGTAGCATCGTACAGTCACTGCGTCGTCGTACAGTATTATGCGTGATAGAGGAAACAGCATCGACCTGACGGAAAAAACGGGCCTATGGAAGGTGTCCCGCAGAAAATCTCGAAGTAAGGGGACAGTTTAGTTTGTGTCTTGGAGCCAGGCACGTTAGACATGTAACCTATGTATTTAAACCAAGGGTGCAGTGAGCTGTCGCTCTCTGACTCCGCGTTAATTTGACGTTTGGCTGCGTTCCAATGGCATTTTGTTTAGTATCTCAAAATGCGTTAATTTCAGGGCGCCTCAGTTTCATAACCTAGTTAGTACAGACAGGTCGCGGTAAACAAGAGCTAGTGTTTTACTGCACATGCCAAATATTGAAATGATTTAATGACTTTGGCCTAAAATACATAACGAACTTATTTTAAGTCACGTTTATGTTGTTCAAGGTCAGATATTTGGTTAAATATGCCTACTAGGCATAACTTTAGATATTGTTATAGATTATAGAAAAGTGCATACTATATTATACTACAATAATTGAGGAGAAAAAATTTAAAGAACAGATTAAAAACATGTTACACTGTTTTGGGTTATACTGTTAAAGCCATAAGCAAGCTGACAATAATACATCTTTATTGACATTTACAGAGAAAGTGACTTTATAATCTTATTTAACTTTTCATATTTTAAGAAATATTCTTCTATTGCTTAAATTCATGATTTATGTGCAAATAGTTTGTGGGACGTTTCTCATTCGATAATTCAATTACAATGTGGAAGAATTATGATATAGTCTCAAAATTACTTCATTAAATTATCAAATTGCAATGACCTGGCCCAATATGATTCCTGTGTTCAAGTGATTCATTATGCTGTTACACAATGTTGTTATGCATAAAGATCACTAACTGTAGAATGTGGCCAAATGAGAAACAGACGGAAACACAGAATGCAGAGCAATTACAGTAATTACAAAAAAAACAACTTAGCAGTTGTAATTTTCTGGATGCATGTTTAAGAAATAAAAATAATTTTAATCATATAGTATTAAGATAACGACTTGTGCCAATATCCCATAAAAAGCAGCATCAGATTCTTATCACATAAACTCTATATTCCTTTTCACAACATCAGACAGTAAGAAACAAAAGATTACAAGAGAACAACAAAAAATAAGACTACTGCCTGTTTATTGTGGGTATGCAGAAGCACATTATAGGTGCGCTCTACAGGAGAACATCTAAATAGAAGAAGCGATTACATGTTTTGTGTGTGTGAGCATTAGAGTACATGGCAAGCTGAGTTGGTCAGCTAATTATGGGTGTCTTCAATGACTGGAGCAACAGGCTTCTTATAAAAAATGGTATGAATGAGTGCTGCTATCCTGCCAGGGTGTCCATGATTGGACCGATTCCAGTAGAGGCACATGAATGGAACGATTCTGAGGGCCTGTCGTCTGCAGTTCGAGACATCACACTCTTTTTCAACAAAAGAGCAAGAAATCTAATCACGAGGAATTTCATCTTTGTGGACTAACAGTCTGACTTGACAATATGGATTAGTAATTAATTAACTTGCTCACACATCACTAAAGCATTTTCTTACACTCATACATACATTTGTTTATACATTATTGTTTATAATGGGGACTTACCTGTAAAACTGTGTTATGTTGTAAAACAGAGCAAATGAAATGTTATATCCACTAACCCAAACTGCATTTTTAGATATTGAAACATTTAGTGCTTTATTAAGACACTTTCTTATTGGGACCGTTTAGCAGGTTCTTACAAAGTAGCTGATTTCAGGTTTTACTATCATCGTGGTCACGTTTGGTGCCTGAATCTAAAGTGAAAGCTGACCCTCTTACCACCATGCATTTACAAGTAATTCAAAAGTAAAAGAAATTAAAAAGTAATTAAAGTAATTATAATTTAACTTTATGATGGGTCATTCTAAAAAACAATTTAAATTACATTTAATGTCCCAACTAAATTCCATATTAAGGTATTTAATTTAATTTCAATTAATAATGTGAATCTAAATTAGTAATTTAATTAATTTTATTACGTTTATTTACAACACCAAAATACTGTTTAATTTGTGTCATTGCCCAATCATCATGTTTTTTGACTGCCATTATCACTGCAAAACGTTTTACGCAACACTGTAAAAACACAGGCTTTCAGTCTCACACAAATATTACAACACTATGGAATTCCTCTCTTACTCCTGTGGCACTTTGTAGTTCTAGACTGGGAATTTCAGAGAACAGCAGAATGTTTAAAGCAAGTTGTAACAAACATTCAAAGCTTTATATATGTAACAAATATAGTACAAATTAATGTTATAGAACATGTTAACAGCATTCAAACAAAAAGCAAACAAATTGTATTCTCTTGAATACTGTTAACACCTCCAGTAATTAAAAAGGCACAAATATTAAAGCATTAATGCTATGTATAAGCTTCATGGAATGTGCTTGGAAGCTTTTGTGCGTCATCAAAAAGTAAATATTAAAAATACGGTAATGGCAATCTTTACTAGAAGAAGAGAAAAGTGAAAATGACATCTTATGCTAAAAATCAGAGGAACATTCAGGAACTTAAAACCTGGTCTAAAAATATTTACCACATAAAGTATGAGGTTCTCACTGGTAAATTGGCAGAAGGTAGTGGATGTGCCAGGTATAGCTGCATATGAATGGAGGTCTGCACAGATATGCAGAACATCTGAGAACACACACACACACACACACGTGTGTGTGTGTGTTCAATGTTTTCTAAAACCCAGCTAGCAGTTGTTTATCTTTTTGGCGTGTGATATGAACAAAGTACACAGACACAACAGTGACAGTTTTGACACCATCAGCTGTGTTATTTTACCTTCAGAAGAGTCCATTAATCTCCTCTGTAACAGGATCAAGGTCAATGTCGTAGAAACAGGGTCGTGTAGGTAATTCTGGATCTGTGAAACAGTTACAATTCAATGAGCAAGAGACAAGTCTTCTGATTACCAATAAATCTTTTTGTGCTGTGGATATATATAAACTACACAATCAATAATATTTCAGTGTTGTGTCACATGTATCAAACCCAAGGAAAACAATTTGTGTGCTTAATGCTGTGCAGCACACAAAGCAATCGAGGCAGAGTGTGAGGCATATAACATTTTATTTTTATTTTCAAGCAACAATATTCTCAATTCTCAAGCAACAATATCTTGCAGTGGTAAAGCAGAGTGGTCAATTGATTATATAAAAGACAAATGAACGCCGTATTTTAAATGGGCACAAATTGAAGTCAAGTGACTAGCACACGGGCAAAGGAAGAGAATTATCTTAATGAAATTTCACCATTAAAAAAAGAAAGAGGGAAAAAAGAGGAAACAGCACATCATTTATCCAGCAATTCCACCCCAAAAGAATGTTAACTTGAATTTCACAAAGGTCTCGGATACTGACGTCTAGATCCAATTAAAAAAATCTTTAACTGCCTTGCAGGATGATGACAGGAAATGACATCAAATACATAAAATACTTTAACATTGATTCTTTAACATTGACTGATTTTCTGTGGTTGGGCACTTTTTCTTCAGCTGTTTAGAGGCTGAAATACATTCTCCATCTCACTTTACATCAAATTACCGCAGTGTCCCATCTTTTTTTAGAACAAAACCTCATCTCTATCTGAATAATTCAATCAAAACAAAGATTTCTCTCATCCTTGATGACCCAGGAGCTGTTTATTGGCTTATCAGAATAAAGTAACTTCCTTGCAGACTTGCAGACCGATGATTAATCTCCTGTCAAAGTAAAAATTCCTTGTGTTTGGTCCCTGTACACATTCATAATTTGTTCTTTAAATGATGCGTTGACCAGTAGACAAATTTTCATGCATCAAGATAAATTACAGCTGTTTGTTTTCCACTTTAAAATGGTTATTGTGCCTGGACATCTATGTGTTGCCACACATCTATTGCTTTCTAAATTAAGCCAAGAAATTTGATTATTTTCATAAACAATACTCCATTATGTAATTGCTGACAGTTTTCAAGAGCTTACTGAGCATGTTCATGCATAAAATAGACAGCTACCAGCATCTGTTCATGTCAGTGGGTTTGCCAAAACCCCATAAGCCTTCCAGCAGTATCATCAGGAATCTATTGTGCAACTAGAGCAGACACGGATTTGGGCAATAAATTTTCTAAGCTGAGTGGAAGCTAAGATCCATTGAGTCTCATTGTTCTCTGGCTGACCCCTCCCTCACATATCTGGTGTATGACATCAGTCACTTCCTCCTGTTACCCACCGTGTCTGCTTTGTCCCTCAGGGGCTTCCATTGGAAGTACCAAGCAGGCAAACAAGCATTGGCCTTGTAGCCTGAGCTTAACCTGCAGTTCTGTACAGAATCTGACTGGTACAGATTTGCTACAGATTTTACAGACTTTTCTGTATAAAATATAGATGCCATTAAAATGTTAGTCACGCCTCAACCAATATAGACAGGCAAAAAAACATGGTGTGTTCACAAAAAAATAAGAGCGAGAGAGAAAGTTTTGTCACATATGAACCGTTAATGGACTGACACTGAATTCATGGGATTATTGTAAATCACAAGCAGATGTACAATGGCAAATGTCTGTCGAATGTAGTATAGATGTGGAAAGAAAAAACAAAAGAAAAGAACAAAAGAAAGAAATAAGAAAGAATGAATGAAGAAAGAAATAAAGAAAAAAAGGTCCGGAACGATGGGAGGAAAGTAAAAAAACTAAAGAAAAATAAAGACAATAAAGAGATGAGACTGAAGTTCAAAGCGCTGCAGTAAAGAGGCTGAAGGTGAGAGGTCACAAGCACTGGCCGAGTGTCCTGAATCATCCCTGTGGAGATGAAAGAGGACAGACTGGTCGCTGGACCGGAGGGGCGGGGTCACAGCCAACCACCTCCCAGCATGCCGCGCTGCAGACGCCTCACCCTGACCCTGACCTGCAACACAGCCAGGACCTCACTTACTCTTAACCCGGAAATCAACTTCCTTCCCTGAACCTCACCCAACCAACAACACACACTGAAACATGCTGTTGCTGAAATTTCTAGCTCAATCAAACTGGGGCCAGGAAAAAGATAACTATAGCAAGGATGGTCGGAACAAATGAACAACATCACAGAGCAGATGGAACGTTAGTGGATGTAGATAGTGCCAAAACATATTGTGCAATTACTGTGGTGCTTAAACAACAGACAGTCCCTTCCAAAACTCACACTTTTAGCTGAGATGTTTTTTTTATGTGTGAAACTAAACAGAGCAAGGTTTTGATAGGGCCATAAATCCACATTTTTCATGGAAACCACCAACGACTGCCTTATTCTTGCCTTTCTGCACGCTAAACTTTGGACAGGGAAAAGTAATTTAACCTGAAGAAAAGTGACGCGTAATGTATAGCTTTGTCTAGTGTATAAAACTGGATAAAGTACAAAGAAAATAAAGGAATAAGAAATGTAGAGGGAGGGTCTGGCTGTCCTAAAGCTGAACGTCTGATCGAAATGGTGGTTGCTTAGGTAAACCATCTGCTTTTAAGAAAGAAAGAAGTAAATAAATATGCGCACACACATAGACACGCACGGGTCATACCTGTCAAAATCAAGCATTGAGCCCATCTCACTCTCTTAAGCTGTAAGGGTTGATTTCACAGCACATAACCAGACTGTCTCTCAGGTTTCATTAGGAACCCTAACTGAGGCGTATGCAGGGTCCACCAGACTTTCATTAATAACACAAAAAAACATGGTCAGGAATTCAGACAGACAGACATACCCGCCTTAGGCTAGGCAATATCGGCTGTTGGGAGAAAAAACATAAGGGCCAAAGGAATTTGGCCAAGCGTTGTTTTTAAAAGGCCCAGCGAGGTCATATATCACAGGTTCAACCATAATCCTGAATCCTATTAGTAACTGAAACATCCACTTTCTTACCAGCAAAGGAAGTCATAAAAGACAGAAATGTTAGGTAGCAGATGGCATCAAAAGAACAAGATTTTGAGGAAGAACATAGATATGCCAATACCGAGGAACAAGACAAGAACTTTGAAATCAGATTTCAAAGCTACTCATGGTTCCAACTAAGGGGTAGATAAACCTGCCCCAATGCTGACCCGAGTGTCTCTGATTGGCAGGATAAAACTAGTCAGGACACCCATTTCTCTGGCATGTGAGAAAGAGACATGTGGGTTTTGGCCATGCAGATAGGTAGAGCACCATACCCCAGCAAGAACTGTACATACACAAGACATTTATATCATCACCCCCTGACACTTGCGATTCAATAACTTCACTGAACCCAGTCTTGGCTCAACAAGTTTAAATGATTAAAATTAATTATTATAATAAAAATGTATTATAAACAAGAAGCACCCAACTCAAAAAACGATTTACTGGGTACCAGTAAAGGTGTCAATCGCTATGTTTGTGTATCTCATTTGACGCTCACTGAAAATGTTCAGCTCTTTCTCGCCTAACAGGATACAATCAGAAAGACTTCTTTATTGACAGCATAGCTTTCTCTCTTTTGATTGTCAGAAAATCCCCCACAGCCTGAATTCTGGGTAAATGTTTGGGATTTCAAGTGTCCAGGCATCTAATAGGATAATAGAACCCAGTCAGAGACAAGAAAAGATTACCAAGAAAGTGCCTTTTCATAGCATTACTTAATCAAAGTCACAACATCTAAAACTCACTAAGGTTAACTCAAGCCAGCTGACTGTTTTACTACCCCATCCCACCCTGAAATACACACACTTGGAGAATGTCTACATGCAGTTAATGAGCAATTAAGCACTTTTATGTGTGCGAAGACCTATATCTTGCAGTGCATATGTAATACATTTTCATCAGTATGCATATTCCCTTTGAATCGGACCCGTGACCTTAGTATTGCTCTTTGACCTGAGCTACAATACATGATCCACTTTTTCATATGCGTTAGTAAAGAATTATAATTAATTCCTCAGAACCAATAATAAAGAGAAATGTTTAAATCATTAACAAAATTTCATTAAACACTATATTTTGCAATATGAATTCAGCCTCAAAAACAAATACATCCAAATAAAGATAAAGAGAGATCATTAGCCCAAAAGGCTGCTATTTTTACTTATGGCTTGGACTATTTTTTACCACAAATAAGCCAGTGTGGTCTCACCTGCAGACTATACAGGAATCTAAAACGGCTTTCCTGAGGCAACTTCGTTTACAGCATGTTCCAACTCCACAGAGCCCCGCCCACCTCTTGACCAATGAAAACACGGCACAGCAGCTGAGGCCCCCAGAAGCCCCTGCAATGTGACGTACCAGGTCAGTCTCTGCTTGGGTGTCAGTCCTTCACACAAAGATAAATGCAACAGATTCTGACAATGCATATGAAAACTGAACAGGCCACAGACAAACAACACTTCACGGAAATTGAGTTATTACAGTATGTATACTGTAATATACAGTATGTATATATATACAGTTAATATTGCTTTTTGCTGTGTCTTGGGAATATGCATATTGCCATGGATTGCATCCATATTATAAGTCATAAATATTGTGTGCATGACTTTAAGGCTAAAATGTCAAACTTATTCTTGTTTTTAAAGATATCTATGAAAAGGTTAAACAATACATATTTGATATGTATTCTTTTTTTAATCAAGCTTTCCGGAAGGAACTTCCTGCTCTTTTTTTAAACCACCCAACTGACACTTGTAGAGCAGAACCGGTCTCAGAAAATAGAGATCCACCGCTCAGGAGACATGCCTTGGTGCCTTCTGTTTCTCATTACAGAACCGCACAATTAGCTTAAGCACTTGAGTTATTTTCCCAGCTGGGGTTGCTTTAGAAAGACTGATGAAAAGCAGGTACAGTGTTTCATAGACTACAGCCCTCATTACGCCTCTGTGTCTCTGCCTTCATAAACACACACTGTATTTACCCCGTTAATTGAATAACACAAACCACATTAGGGAGGGAAGGGAGCAGAGGAGAGGTGCTCTGGGCCTTTGGAGAGTAACAGGGTGGGGCAGACATTCATTCATTTACTTTACCCCCTTCCTACTTTCCAACCCTCTTTATTTTATTTTAAAATTTGGGGAGCAATATCATTGATTAGGATTTTGTTTTTAAATCAATGGAATCCAGTATTTTACAATGTAATATACAAAGCTATGTAATTAGAAAGTTAATTAAGCTGAAAAGCGTTAACATTTTGCCTGTGGTGCTTTCTAAACGTCAGGATGCTTTGTGTTTGAACACTGCGTCACACTACGTTGGCTCAACCAATTGCACAAATTTTGGGCGGGACTGTTTGATTGGCCAATGGCAGCAGGAGCAGCTTTTAAGGAAACCTGTCTTTATTTTTGCAATTTTGTTTGGTGATATTAGTGGTTTAAATCTTAAATGTGTAATTTTAAAATGTGTTTTAAACATGTAAAATTACTACACTAATAAGATACACATTGCGTTCTAACCTCATCTATATATTCTTTAGGTGGCGGTAACCTGCAGAAAATAAATAATTATCTTTTTTAAATATATATAACTTAATATGGATGCAGCCTCACATATGGAAGTACAGGCACACACACACACACACGGTCCACCTCCTTGCATCTTCAAAGCGCTGACAGTGGCCACCAACACCACAACATCTGGCTTCAGACCAGACATCCGGCACTTAATGTTGAAAAACGTCTCCATGCCGATATCAGCACCAAAGCCCAGCCTCTGTCACTGAACACAGAGAGAACACGAAACACATTAAAAACAGGTAAACACTTCCTTTCAATTTATTTCTATGGTGTAAGACATTTTATTTTCCGATTAAACATTTGCTCTGTTGGCTCAAATACGTACACATGAAAACTGCTTCTGCAATGACACTAATTGAATCATCCCCACATTCCAGGGAGAGTTATGCCCTCCATTCATATATTATATAATAATATAATCTTATATTATATAATTACAAGCATTTTAGAGTAAGAATCTGCAGATTCCAAACTACACCAAATTGTTCCATTGATCTTTTCATCATTACTGTGATCAACAATCCCGTGTGAAGTTCTGACGATGGTGTACACAACCTGAGCGTCTTCTATATTTTTTTCAGTATTCAGTATTTTCCTTCTCCCTGCGAGCCACTGATGTTTATTTTGTGCATGAGAAACATCTCCTACACATCTCATGTTTGTGTTTGAACAAGTCAGGATTAATGTGTATGTCTCACTGAACAAAGTGTATGTAGAGTATTTCCACGGATCCATTTTTCCCAGAACCCTGCAAGTTTCCTGTGCTACTTCCCAGGCTTTTAAAGCAGGAGGGGAAGGGCAATGTTGTTATTTCCACCAGAGTGGCCTGGCATACTTTCTGAGGCTCTGCATGTGTGTGTGTGTGTGTGTGTTGGTCTGGCTTTATGTTTTGAATGGAGGTAACTTCCCGGTGCAAGTCTTTGTTCTGCCACACTTGCATCAGGTCTTTGGCCCTTTACAGTAGTAACCTTTGGTTTCTTTCATTTCCTTTAAAGGGGAAGAGTCAGAAATGTCCATGATGGACGGACGGATGGATGGATGGACGGACGGGCGGACGAAGAAAGAAAGAAAGAAACTGTCAATCACAAAATCAGAGTGTTATCTTGAAGGCAGCGCTCATGACCTTAGGACGGCCAGGTGCAGTAACAAAGCAAACCACCCCATATGGAGTTTAACAATGAGACAGGGAACTCCTAAATGTGTCTACAGTACATCACCCCTCCTCATGTCAACCTCACACCAGGCAGAAGCTGATCTACAGCTGTATGTGGGCAGAGGGGAACGTGAGGTGAGGAGTGTGTTATTGTCTTTCAAGAATTCAGATTGAACAGAATCTGGAATTATCAGACCATCTATCAGTCTGTGGCCAGAGAGCAATTCTTGTTCATATCCATAACCATCATATCACTCAGGATTTCTAAGCAAAGCAGTGGTTTTCTTGTGAAGTGGATCTGTTGTGTGTAATCAGCTGATTACACACGTCCTCCCTCTCACCCACTGCAAAAACATGACATACCACACATACCTTGGCATCAGGTAACGCATACACCAGCCCCCCTCGCTTATATTTTGCAAAAGTCAACACGACTCCCATAATTCCTGCTGTTTCTTGAGGCTGATGCTCCTAGCCCCAAACGTTTTTTGCAGAGCTGTAACTTAAATTATTTTTAAATCTGCCTCTGTGAGGGGCTTCTGAAATATTCCCTATTTAAAATAAAAATGAACTACTGACATGTTGGCAAAAACTCAGCGTTTATATTCGTAAAACAAAAGAATATAAACACTTATAGGCTGTAAGTCGATGCGAATCTTGGCCTGGTTCAGCAGGCAGTGTTTTCTCTGGGCTTAGATGCATATTGGTGTTTCCTGAAATGAAGGGTGAAGATTACACTGATAGACTGACATGGACCACAGGGCCTCAGCCATTCCCAGCATTCCTTAAGTGTCTCGGGCAAAGTGCTGGGAAAGAGAATAAGGAACAGAGAGTAAAAAAGGATGGAGAAGAGCAAAAGGAATGAGAGAGAGAGAGAGAGAGAGAGAGGGGTGTGTGTATATGTACTTCTATGGGCAAATAAAAAAAATGTTCCAACAAATATGGTGAAACAGGTCAAAAAACAAATTAAAGTCATTTCAGTCAAATCAGATGTTTCTTTTACAATGTCTGAGGGCCATATTTGAACATTTAAGGGCCAGATTCTTGAATTTGGCCTCAGAAATACAGTAAAAGATCTCAATAACTGGCTAGTGAGAATATTTGAGTGTGTACGTGTGTTTTGCCTGTGCATGTGTGCTCAGGTGTGCAGGCACTGATAGGATTAATTGGAATCAGCTTTAGAACCAAAACATTCCTCTGGGGTTTAAGATAAAGGATCCGATTCTTTGCTTGGCTTTACACAAGCTGAGGTTTCCTAGAGCTTTTAGCCGGTGGTTGAGCATGTGAAAGCACCCTGACACATGAGCAGGAGCAGAGCCCAAACCAGAAAACAACCATCTCTGTTGTGATTAAACTTACCCGCACATAACCATTGTCTCTGGCCGGTGAATGTGTGCGCCTGTAACAAGCAGCTGTGGTGTGCAAATGAATGTGTTTGTTTATATGCGTGTGTGTGTCTTCGCTCACCGACATAGGCTTCTTGTCCTACTAGCTTGAGAGCCAGCTTGTCTGCCAGGACGGACGAGTTTCCATGGGCGATGGTAGCAAAAGGTCCGGCATGCACAAACACTGGAGATAAATAACAATTAAAACAACATTGTGCTATATTACCTGAAAAAAACTAGACAAATGCTCTCAGATCTAGACAATTACACAAACTGTAGGATTTTAAACGTCTGAAAATGTCATGCAATTTCATACATCAGCTTAAGATTCAGATCTGTTAGTGCTGTTTTACAGTTATCAACAACAAAAGTGTGAAAAAAATTAAAAGTCGGTTTCATCATTAAGGGTCAGAAAATCAGTTAGGAAAACCGGTTTCATCATCTAGGCATTTGAAGCTCTGTGAAAATGTGGGATTTGAACCAATGACCCTGTGGTCATCTGTAAACTTCCAAAACACTAAAAGGCTACAGTACACACTGACAGCTGATGGAACAGGAAGGAGAAAGTGCAGGAAGATGGAAAAGAGAGGACACACAAAACAAAGAAACCAAGTGAAGTCATTCGAATTTAGGAAAAGGAAGTAAAATCTGGTGGGAAACTGAGGTAAATGTGCTTTTCATCAATGGAGACAAAGACTTCCTTTATTACCTAAACTTCTACCACAGCATCCCAGCATGCTTTACTGCATCAGCAGGCCCTGAAAATTCAAAACATCATGTATCTCACACACCACCCATCTGAGGGAACATTAAAGACAGGTTAAGTGAGGTGAGTGAATCAGCTTGACTTTGAGGTGTGACCTTATTACAAGTCTTCATTTGGCTTGTCAGATGTAATTATTTTCAAATGAATTTAAACTGTTTGTTTAAAAGAATCAACATTTTCTGAGCGATTTACTTCATTACATTAAGGCCTTTCCCAGAGGGCACATGACACAATTCATTTGTGTTCCGTTTGTTGTCTATGTTTTTTGTTTGTAGCATCGGTCACGTACAATTTAATAAATATGGTTGTGTCATACGGGTGTTGCTTTAAGCGCATGACTGTATGTGGGTGGGTTTGGATCCTTCAAGATTCAAGATTCGAAACGTTTATTGTCATATGCACAGTGAGGAAACAGGTTTCTCTGTACAATGAAATTCTTTGCTGTCCACAGTGAATGCCAGGACAGTTATATAAAACTAGAGAAGTAGAAGAAACTAGAGAAGAGAAGTAGAAAAAATATAAAATTAGGCACACATAATAATAAATAATCTCTGAAATATAGAATATAGAAATATGGACTTATTTCAAACAGGGTCAATTTTGCCCTCCAGTTTTTTATTTACTGAAGCACTGGCTCTGATCATCGACAGTGTGTTACTACTAAACATAATTAACAATCAGTCACATACAAATAAATTCCATACAGTAGTTTTTATTTAGTTGTATCAAAGTAAATCAACATAATAAAATGAATTTGTTTGTGTGTGCAACATAATAATGTGTGAGTGGGAACAAAAGTGAGTTTGGTTTTCCAGTGAACTGTCCTCTGATAAAGCTTTACATAAAAACTACTATATCAAAAAATGGGACTGACACCTTTGCCCTGTGAATGTGGAAAACAGGAGAGATGTGACATGCCAAATCCAGGAAAGTTAGAAAACAGGAAAAACCAACAGAGACAGAGAACAGAAGACAGGAACAGACAGGTGGTTACGCTTGTTGACGGAGCAAAATCTAAGTTAACTTCTGGTTTAGTTTATTGGACAAGTGCTATAGACTATCATTTTAAATGTGTACACACAATATACACATTTATACACATTTAATTTTATACCATCCCCAAACCTAACCTTACCAGAATTCTTTTTGCATATTACATTTTCTAAAAAAGCATAATTTCGTATGTTTAAGAATCAATTTCCCTCATGGGGACGGCTGTCTGGTCCCTACAATACAGATGTCTATATTGTACACAATATAGATGTGTGTGACTGAGTTGGTACAAAAACAAGAACACACACACACACACAAACTTTCTGCTATTTTAGATTTTCTAAAAACATCATTTTATATGATTTATAAGCTTGCTTCCTCATAGGGACCCAACAAAATGTCCCAACAAGGTCAAAATAACTAGTATTACTATACTTGTGGGGGCATTTGGTCCCCAATATGTTGTCAATACCAGGACCACACACCCCTATTCCTGTAGGAACAATATATCCCCATGCAAACAGAATATTCCCACAACCCTCTGCTGCCTGTTCCATCCTGATATCATTTCTCCTCGCAAAAGAAACAGGAAACCAGGCAGGAAAGATTTCACAAAGCAACTCTGTGCCCGTTTTCTAGAAACATGTGACTCCTGTGCATCACACACACATCGCCCCTGACTCACACACACAAACACACGTGTAAACACCAAACATCAATTAGCATGTTTAAAAGCGGTAAAGATGAAAGGCATTCCAAAAATCATGCTTGCACCCCTATTTCTCATTTCCAGTTGTTCTTGTGGCACTGAGGGTGTGACAGTCAGAGAGTGAGACGCACACCCACTGGGCCAAAACCAAAACCAGATGTGCTTATGTTAGTGTGCGAGTTTTCTGTTTCATTCTTTTAATATTCTATCACTTTATCAAAGCTGAGAGTATTAAGTTTGGGAGTTCCCATCAAGATAGCTCGGCTATGACCGCCGAGTGCGTGGATGTGCACACAAGCAAGCGACAAGATAGCACACAAGCAAGCGACTGTGTAAAAGATACTAAAAGCTTGAGGTCCAGAAACAGGGATGAGGTCGCGCCTCCAGTGTTTGCATGTTGGTTTGATAGCATCATGAGGACTGCCAAAGCCCCAGTAACACCCTACAAGAGAGGAAAAACAAATAAATGTCAACATGTGTTGGTTAAAGCATCGCCATTGCCCTGAAGTCCAATGGTAATTAACAGTCACTGCACATACAGCTCTGCTTAAAATGCATATCCACACTTCCTGCTACATAATCAACAACTAAAGTTGTCTGAACATTTAGTCTACTAGCTGGTTTAAGGAAAGGTCCACCAGATCCAAAGCAGACGTGCTTCTAAGGGTCTGCTCAAACAACTGGACACAAACGTAACTTCTCCTCTTTCACAAACGTAAAGAGGATTTGCCGCACAACATACTCTTAGCATGAGAAAAACTCTTCAAAATGTGCGTCTCAATCAATTCTTTAATGCAACATTAAAGCTTAAACACACAAAAATGTTACATTTGCTAGCCAATCACAACACTCTGCTAATGCGCACACACATACACACACCAAGTCATCTGCAGTAATCGGCTGGCCTACGACCATATGCCCCAGCCTGGCCTTCATGTCAGCCAGCCCATCGGTCAGATCCAAGACAGCCATAATCTCACTGGCCACAGCTATATCGTATTGGGTCTGAAAGAAAGACAGGAGACAGAGAGAGGTCACACACACACACACACACACACACACACACATACATACATACAAGTGACCTTTTAGATAATTTTTATTAAAATGACTGTGTCGAGATTGGTCACAGACACGCCTCCACAGAACATCTGCCATCGCTGGTTCTTTATCTTACAGTAAAGGCACAAACTGCTCCCACGTGTTCATGTCAACCCCAGCTGAGTAAAACTGAGCTGTTCTGGTTTAACTCCCAGATAATAAATATTCCCTTAATAAAACAGCTGGGAGCAGAGGACTGAGGGCAAGATGCCCAGTCAGGAGATATGATGAGCCACTACACATATATTAACAGTGTCATTAATACTTTCCATTGAGCTTCAGGTACAGCAGGCTAATTTTCATGCCATGAAGTCTGAGAGACTTCAGGCACTGTTTAAATGGATTTAATACATTTTATGTATATGTGTATATATATATATATATATATATATATATACACACACACACACACACTGTATGGATGTGTATATATTATACATACACACACACACACACTGTAGGGATGTGTATATATTATACATACACACACACACACACACTGTATGGATGTGTATATATTATACACACACACACACACACGTATAAAAGGTGCAGAAACATTCTTGTCTGCAAACGCCCTAAATTTCAAACTTCTGCTCTAGTTAAAACACACACACAGTATACTGCACTTCCTCGAGGACAAAAATGCTGTGCTGTAGTGCACGTTTCAGTGGTTTTGGTACAGTGAGGAAAGGGGGGAGTGAATGTAAGCACATGCTTGGCCAGCTCACAGGGTTTGCTATGCAAGCAATAACACATTTTTCTCCCCTCTTCGAAACATTTGCTTTTACTTAGCCTGTTTCCCATTGAGGTGCACGCTGTTATCTGGCTGATTGGGTTTAGGAGTCATTATTCCTGACAGCTGTTGACATACTGCAGGACTTAATAGATTCCAGTTAAAGGAAATATACATAAAAGTGAGAGAATACAGAGAACGAGAGATATAGAGGAGCAAGAAGTAAATAATTGAGAAAACATTACTATCACCTGTACTATCACCAATATCACCTGATACCTGAAATACCATCATTAATGTGCGACGTCTAATCGTTCCCCCATAATAAGGTACCAGATCTCACTCTACTGTCCCCTACTCTGTTCAAAACCTTCAAAAAACAACTCAAAACACACCTGTTTCACAGACACCTGACCAATCCCTAATGCTCTATCTCTCTTTCCTTCTGTTCATCCTTTCTCTAGTAACAGAATACAATATCCACTTGTAAATGTACCCACTTGTAGACTCGGTTTGTTGGTTCTTAGGACAAAATAAGTAGCTTCGGATAAAAGCGTCTGCTAAATGAATAAATGCAAATGTAAATGTGATACTGTTGTTTAACCACGTTAGAAATATAACCGTACGTACCTGGCGAGCTTGGCCAACAATGTTCTTTCACAGAAATCGGTCGTTGGTAAAGACATTTTTGTATTTAAACCGACCGCCTATGATAACGTTTAAATCTGTAACAACTGCATAATTTCAGGTTTATTTCCCTGAAGGCTTTTCCTGCTAAACGCAACATTTAACCAGATTGCAAAAACATCACATTGGTTAACTTGTGCTGTCTGCTCAAACACAGCAGTGGTGTTTGAACACAAAGACTGGGGATAACCACTGGTGTGAAGATCTCAGCTGGACGCTGAGTGTTGAAAGCTGGATAGATGGCACAGATCTCGCCGCCACTGCTGAGATGTATGAGGCAATCTGAGGAATCTCACAAAAGGAATGACCTAAGAGACCCAGAGCGCTTTACGCCGAGGGAAACCGTAACCTCACAATAATCGTGCATTCCTCAAAGACCTTCATTTTTTCAGCCAAGCAAAATGTGGGAGGGGGCAATGAGATATAAACACACAAACTCCCAGAGGGCCGAGAACTCGGGGAAGGAATTCAAACCTCTGGTATTTTCTCATACAAACAGCACAATTATAAGCCTCGTTTTAACATGTCAGTGGTTAAGTCTGTATTCTGGCTTTCTGGCTCCCATTTCCCTCTTGTGTATTTATATCTGTTCAACAATCTGTTGCTGAGCTACAGGGTAACATGCATCCAAGTGTACGGTACGATCTGAAAACTAATTAATAACCAAGGATGGATCGTGCTGATGTCACACATGGATCATTATTCACAGTGATTGCTTGCCATTATGGATCATGGGAAACCCTAATGATTTAAACATAGACTTTAAGAACGTCACAGAGAAGGTCTTCAGATGTTTCCTCAAGCAGACATACAGAAACCCTCACTCACAGCAGGAGAGAGATGTAAAGCTGGTTTTAATCGTCCAGGCCCCCATCTTAGCATGCACTCTTGAACCGACTGAGTAAATATCCCATCAGTCATTGCAGTACTATCTCCCCAATGTTCAACCTTAGGCTAAAGGCAGCAGATGTTCCCAGGCGACCATGAGTGAAACAGGAAACGCCCCGGTCCAGCTGAATCTGGCAGCTCTCAGGCGGGACGCTGTCATAATGAAACGCAGAAGGCCTAGATTTGGTATCATCTGCAGGTGCAAGGAGTTGATGAGAGTTGTTACTGCATGTTCTCGAGGGACTCGTTCTCAAAAATTGCCCTTGAGTGGCTTATAATGCAATACGAATAGACACATGACTTACGCATGCTTTACTTGCCATGCCTTGTTTAAGGCAGCGTCTCACTAGCCCACTTGAAACAACTCGATTTTGGAATGGGTTGTCACATACCAAAACCTGTTTGTGCTGAAATCTTGCCTTGTTCTGTCAGAGGTCCTACTGTAGCAGATACTGTATGCAGCATTTTATTGCACAGTCTCAATTGGGTACAGACGTTTCTGTGTTATGAATAAATGAGATCTTGGTGAACTCAGCTTTAAAAAGAGATAAAGCGACCTCTCTGCCATGTGATCAGAGTCAAGACGGACGAACGTTTTGACCTCTTGTGGTGTTAGGGCATCAGATTAGTTTATTACAAGATTCTGAGAGATAAATGCGAATTAATTATTATTATTGCTGTTAAAGTTCCCAAAAATCAGATAATCACAAACCTACAATTACAACTTTTTCGTAACTAAAGTAAGTTACACCCTTGATTCAGATTTTTTCCCCCAAATATTTCGCAATTGGAGGACTCTGTGTGATCTTAAATTCCTTTCAAGCTCTGCTGTAATTACAGTTTTAAATCTTTGACTGTCTCTGACGTTCAACTCCTCAAATTTAATATTGTTGTGTTTCTAAATGTAATTCAACCCAAGCTGTTCCTGAGCAAACATAAACAGTTTACGTGTTGAGAAGAGACTCTCAGCTTATCTGTGCAACGGCCAACATAACACTTGACTGGTTTGCTTAAACAGAAAGACAGAAATATTGTTGGGAACTTGCCGTGAATTATTTCCTCATAATAAGAGTATGTAGTTTCACAGTAGCTCCATGGGGACCCCTGTTGGTTACTGGATGTATTGCATCCAGTTTTCTTAGAGTACAAGCTCTAAGGATTTCTGTACCACATCTTCTTTAGTGACTTAATAAAACTGATGCAACCTAAATCTTGAGTCATCTATTAAATGGTTGGTAAAACAATAGATGGAAGGTAACAACAGAGGCATTAAGACCTTGTACTGGCAGATACAGATAACCTGTAAGCGAGACAGCTGTATAGGAGACTAGTAACAGATGGCACTAGTCTGTTTTAAAAAAACCTATAAGGTTTAAAAAACAACAACAACAGCTGAGATCTTAAAGCACTGTTATGAAAACTGTTTACATTTTAACCATTTAGTTATTGCAACATTAAACCTTAGGGAGTATTGTGTGAAATCAGAAAATCACACAAGACAATGCAGTTGTTGTTTAGCTTATCTGATTGGGTGGCTTCATGAAAACACGGGCATCAATAGCTACTGTGACTAGATTATTGGCGGCAGTTATAGCATAAATATCACATAACACATATATGAGGTGTGTATTAAACTGGGAAAACAAAAAAGGATGACAAAAAATGATCTCTAAGGCTGCAGACAGTGAGGTCCAAAAGTCTGAGAAAACACTGACATTTTGGGCCAAGAATTATATTTAAGATTCAACACTAATTATAGTTTACAAATCAAATAAGCACATTTGTGATATTCACAAAAGTAACTCCTTTAGTACAAAGGTCAGATTTCCTATGTTTTATATCTGTTTTTCAAATGAAATTCGATCTATATTGTTGTGCTGATAAATTAATCTATACTAAAAGTCTTGTTAAATTCCAAAAATGTAAAAAAAAAAAGTATGTTCACTACAGGTCTCCATTTTGGACCCCAAATACTACATAAAAAAATAAAAATAAAATACATAAATAAAATAAAAACTAAATTCAAGTTTTTATTTTACTTTTTACTCACTATTATGCTGATAATGTAATTTGTAATTAAAATAAAATAATAAAAGGGCACATTACCAACACGCTCCAATGTCTTATTTTACTTAGTCATGATGGCTGTGTGTTTGAGGGCTTTCATCAGTGACAGTCAGCTGTTGCCTACTGAGGGAATGGGGCTGTGTGATAGAGGGAGACAGGATGTCTGTACTCTCTCACCTCCTCCATGGGAATGACCTGTGTGTATCCTCCCCCTGCTGCTCCTCCTGCAGGGAGACCAAATAATGAAGCACACTGATAAACAGACAATGATAAAAACATAAGACAACATGCCTGATATAACAAAATCCTGTTATTCAAATACTACAATATCAAACTGAGGTAAAGCAAACACACACAGAAACACACCTTTGACCCCAAAGGTCGGGCCCTGGGAAGGCTGTTTCATGCAGGCAAAGACATTGAGCTCGAGATGAGTGGAGAAAGCCTGGACCAGGCCGATGGTCACTGTACTTTTCCCCTCACTCAGAGGAGAGGGAGTTATACTGACACACAGAACAAATACATTATAAACACCATGCAAAAGATGTTTGGAACTTTAACAGAGAAATGAAAGCTAAAGTCTTGCAGTACAAATCTGTTAATAATGTATTTATAGTAAAAATGTAAAATAAATGTAGCTTTGCAGTCAAATGTTTTTGTAAGCAAAAATATGTCGTTTTGCAGTAAAATAGTTCAAAATGTTTTTGTAAGCAAAACGCGAGTCACCTTATGACCAAGAAGCCCCTGTGATTAAGAATGTAATTGTAATACATTTTAATATAATGTTTCAGTTATACATTAATGTTTTATGTTCAGTTCATTATTTTGGTTTGTATTTGTGGGGCCTTATATTGTACCACCTGTGTTGTACCATCTATGTGTAGTACAAATATGATTTTGAAGTAATGTGTTGGTACATTAACATTATACCAGTAATGAAAAAAGTACCTTAACAGTGAATGTCTGGCAAACACAGCAGCCATTTTTTAAACATATTTAACCAAATATGTTTGACACTCGGCACATTTAACAAAATCTAATGAAAGAGCTGTGACTACACATCTATTCATCACTCTCTTACTTTCCCTTTTGCTCTCACTATTTCAACCTTCCGACAACCCCATCAGCATCCTCCCTCTCTCTATTCCTCTCTTGCTCTCTTTGTCTTCATGTGGAGCAGCTCTTTGGCAGCACAGTAAAGGCATGCCAGTGGCTGACAGTAATTGAGTGGGTTGTGAGATGGTGGGGGGGGCTGTGCTGTTTCACAGGGTTTGTAGGCAGAACAAAGAACTGAACTTAAAGAGAGTTCGGGGAGAGGAAAGGGGCCACTGATAAAGTCGGGGGTCTGTGCATTCCCCACACACATAAAAGAGCTCCAGGGCCCCAGATCGGAGCAGACCAAGCCGCACTTTACACACGGATGAAAGGGAGGCTCCTGATGGGCTCGAGAGCCAGCAGCAGATAAGATCCTCAGTCCCACCAATCACTCTCTTAAGGAATTTAGAGGCAGGGCACAGACACACACATGGATGAACACACACCTGAAGTATTCCTCAAAATATGGATGAGAGGGGTTTGGGGGAAATCTGTTTTAATACAGTCTATATATTTGCAATTCCATTGGCTGCACAAATAACATGTTTACCTTTAAACTATTACGATGCAATTAAACCACAATGTGTACAAGCAGATGGCTCACCCTGCTACCAGGACATATGTTCTATCAGGTTGATGCTGGAGCCGGTTGAGGAGAGACAGATGGGCTTGGGGGTCTGTGACCTGGAGACCTCAAAATCACTGAAACATAAAAACAGAGAATAAACACTGATCAGAGATGCATCGCTTGTCCAAAATGTTTTGCATACAAAAACATGCAAATGAGTGATAAATATTCTGTAAAAACTGCTTGAATTTAGACACAGGTGGCAGTGGTTGAAGTTTTAGTGGGCGGAGCCTCCATGGCTGGTTCTTGCTCTCAGGACAATATTTGGTATAAATTAAATGTTTAAAATAAGCAAGGTTTTAAAACAAGGATCTCTGAAGAACAAAACAATG
>JAZGTI010003775.1:0-30173 GCA_036877585.1 Botia kubotai | reverse complement strand
CAAGGAGATCATTGTGGACTTCAGGCGGACCAAGAACTATGCACATACCCCCATCTACCTCAACGGAGCTGTAGCGGAGCGTCTCTCGAGCTTTAAGTACCTTGGCATCCATATCTCTGATGACCTCACGTGGTCCATAAACACCTCCTCACTAGTCAAAAAGGTGCAGCAGCTACTTTACCTCTTACTTGAGCCTCAAGGAAGTTCACCTGTGCCCAAGGATACTTGTGGACTTCTACCGCTGTACCATTGAGACCATACTCACTAACTGCATCTCAGTATGGTACAGCAACTGCTCTGTGTTAGACAGCAAAGCACTCCAACAGGTGGTGAAAACTGCCCAACGGGTATCCGGCATTCAGTTACCCACCATTGAGGATACTTATCTCATGCACTGTCTGGGTAGGGCAAGGAACATCATCATGCCTCCCACTCTAACTATGGACTTTTTACCCTCCTTTCATCTGGCCGGCTGTCTACACTCTCGGACCAGTAGACTCAGGAAGAGCTTCTTCCCCGAGGCTGTGACCCTGCTGAACTCCACACCACCAATCTAATTACACCTGCACTGGTTCCAGTACTTATGAACTCATTTGCACTATTCATATTTGCACATATCTGTTACTATTACTACTCTTATTTTGCACATATGTACATTCTTCAACGGTCATACTATTTGCACTACTCATACACAACATTTTTGCACATGTAACTATCTGTATTTGTAATGTTTTTCCATACCTCACACATAACCTTATATTTGCACCCGCTGCTCTGTCCGCACAGTTTCTGTAAATATTGTATGTTTTCACCTCCCCTGCACTTATCTGTATATAAATCACTATATTGCTGCACTTCCGGTTAGATGCTAACTGCATTTCATTAGCTCTGTACTTGTACTCTGCATAACGACAATAAAGTTGAATCTAATCTAATGTGCTGCAATGGTCAATGGCATCTGTTTGATGCATGTGTACATACACTAACAATTGAAAAACAGCACAGATGAAATCCTGTTTGAATGGGATGTGTGTTAAGAAAAGTGGCCAATTTACCGCAAATTGTAATGAATGATCAGGCAGTCTTTACTGTATTATCCTATAGGGATGTCTGGGAGGTGAAAACAGCCTGACGTCTTGCATGAAAACACAAAAGGAATCAAAGCAACGATTCTGTCTGTGGGATGTAATTGGAGTGTATTGAAAAGCACTGTCATTGAGGTCAGCAGGTTCTGTCTGACTGCTGCACACAAACAAACACGCACATCCTGACCTGAGCTGCCTGAGCAAGGAAGAGGATTTTCAGTTTTGGAAAGAAATATTCAGAAAACATACGACACACAGATCTGAGACAAACACAGAACTTCATCAAAGCTTAAAGTAGCATTATCAAATAAAACCATTTTGTCTTTGTGCTTTTGAAATGTCTCATTGTCTTTTTTTAGGAATGTAGGAAGAGGTTATGAAAACTATCTTGAAATGTTAACATGTTCCAATGTGCTTCAGTTATTGTTGCTAGTCTTCAACATGTCGGTCTGCTGTTTGTCAGTCCAGTGGAGTCAGCCCTTAAATATTTTTGTGCCCCCTCCCTCTGACAGTTGTGCGCATTTTTTGGTGAAGGAAGTGAGTCTCTCTCTTTTTCTCTGTCTCTGCAGCAAACCCCAAAACAGACAGAGACTCTGCCTCGACAACAGGAGGGTAGAGAACTGCAGATATTAGATTTAAATCTAGAGTCTGTCCCATTTGTACACTGATTTGTACATGGTTGCCCTTTTGCATTTACCCTTAAAGTGCGGATGAATGGCGTTTGCAGCATCGGTACTGCAGTACTGTCTTGTCAAACAGAGGTGACATTGATCAGTAAATCTTCTGGTCCACCTGCACATAATTCTACAAACTGTCCCATAAAAAATGCATGTTGCACACAAACATTTCCGAGGTCTCTGTGGTTTGTAGCCTTGTCAGCATAGGAGGGGAAGACATGCAATCCTTTTGTGCTTTTCGACTGGCAAATAGGCTACATATTTGCCTTAGGATAAAACCACAAAGTCTTAAATAGACCAAAAAGTTAAAAGTTCCTAATTTAAACAATCTTCCCTCGAAATTACACAAAATAACACACTATTGTTGTCTTCCTTCATGTGCCACACATACGTGTTAAACATCGTAAAAAAACGTTTGCTTGTTCCATGACCCTTTAAAACGTTTATTGCATTTTTACTGTTTAATGCCAATGCTGAGAAAGCAGTGTGGCCGATTGGCTGATATGAGGCTGATATAACACAAATGGAATTACAGAATATGAGAGAAAGAGAAAACTGGTAAACTGAAATGAACACTTATTGTTCAGTATGTGCTTAGTTAGCAGAACTGAGGACGAACCAATTGTGGGTGTCTGTGAGGTAGAAAGTTTTCAGTTTTGTTTAAATTTGTTTATATGACATGCGTGTGTCTGCAGCTGGAGCTACTGTTGGGCTGAAGATCTAATACCTGACTGAACTGTTTGAATGAAACTTTGTGTTGTTGTATGTAACACAACATAACATCACATTAAAAAGTGAATTTTAGACATGGTCTCAGTAGCCTGTCAGATGCCCGAGTGGCTTTTTTAGAGAACAAAGCACTAATGTATCAACGTCAAATCGTTCCCCCACAACAAGGTACCAGATCACGCTCTAAAAGTTTCACCTACTCTGTTCCTTTGTGGTGGAATAAATTCCAGCCTCCACCCGAGCTGCTGGGACCATCACAACCTTCAAAAAACAACTCAAAACACACTTAGACACCTGACCAATCCCTAATGCTCTAACTCTCTTTCCTACAAAAAAAAAACAGAATACAATATCCACTTGTAAATGTAGCTTGTAGAATCTGCTTGTTGGTTCTTAGGACAAAATGTTTAATGCTCTTGTTGCTTGTAAGTCACTTTGATAAAAGCATCTGCTAAATAAATAAATGTAATGCCATTAATTTTTTGGGGGGTCTGAGCTTGAATTTAATAAAAGAATAGCTTATTTGTGCTTTTCTTCAAAATAGTCCAACCAGTAATAATGAAGAGATTACTGAGATTACTGATTATTGAGTGCATCTTTCCACCAAATGAACAGTACAGTTGGAACAGCTTACAGAGCTGCATGGAAATAGTTGCTCTCTGTATGAATGAATCCGCTTGATCCTTTCTTTTCCCCTGTCTGAGTCTTTCAGCACAGTGAAGGAATGAGAGGGAAAGAGTTGTGTCCTGTTCTGAGGTCAGAATCATGTAGCTGAGCCACTAAAGGTTGCTAAAAGCTGGGCGAGACAGTCAGTAAGGACAAACCAGGGTGTGTTTTCCCCTGCTGGATTGCTCTGCTTTTTACCAGTGGTTTTACTTACCGCAAATGTCCTGCACTGCGCGGGAGGAAACTGCAGAGACAGATAACTGAATGTTCTTCTAAAAACTTGACAAAGTGTGGTTTGGTTTTTTGTTTGTGTGATGCTGATGTCTGAATTCTTAGAGCCACAAATGTATATATGATGTAATTATAACTATGCTATGTAGTGTAAATTCTTTTTCTGCAGCAGTACACACCAGACTTTAATTTCTGAGTTCAGACTGTGGTTTCCTCAATTTAGTCTGTTTAGTCTCTGCTTTTGCAGGAAGTTGTGTCAGATAGTGTCTTGTTTTTCTGCCTGTTTATTTAGTTTTGTATTTTATTTTTACATAAAATCTTCTGAAAAAAGGAGAATGAGAATACATAGATAGTGAACTAGTAATGTTTTGTAAGACATTACTATTATTTGTCCTCTTTCTTGGGGTTACAGATTTCAAGCTCAATACTGTTGCTTAGTTTTAAAATGTTGTGATGAATGATACCTCAACACGTGCATTTTATTGTCAGGTGATCAGACTTATTTCCTCATGGCAGACAATAAAACAAGCAGGAAATGAGAACTGGGCCATATTTAGTGACTAAAATAGAATGCAGTCTTGGGGATGGGCCCTTTTGACTTTGATGAGTAGACAACAATCTAGTAACTCTTCAAAACACTCTAGCAACTGTGTAATACCAGCGTATATACCAGAGTAATACCAGCGTATACACCAGAGTAATACCAGAGTTTTATGGGCAAGAAACCTCCAAATTTTCTGTTCTTTGAAAATGAAAAATGCCTCTTTTCATTTTTAATTCTTTGCATTAAAGACTCCCTATTTAGTTAAGGGCTCATCTGAAATGTTCATAAACCTATAAACATAGGTGCTGTGAAGCTCTAACTTCATGAACTTCAAGTTCAAGAGCAGCTGCTCAAACAGAAGTTGAAGAAAGTGTGCTAAAGGTAAAAGTGTGTGTGCGTGAGAGAGGTTCAGTCTAGCACGAGAAGTCAATAGTCTGAGTCTGTAAGTCTGGTTAATGAATAGCGGTCCCTCAGGGTGATCCCTTCATGTAAACACTTCATCACAGTGGGAGTCAGAGACTGCATAGCTCCCAGGGGCATGGCCACTCACCGCCCATGACTTTACAGCCTATCAATATCTCCCATCCTCAGGTAAACACACACAAACCCAGACGGAAACTGAAATTTGTCTGGCCTTTTATTATCCTTACTTTTCTTCATTACCTCATTTTGGGCTGTTATAGAAGTAGTAAAAGTACAGTTAGAGAGTTGACTAATGAGGATTACATTTGTCAATGGAGACAGCAGCTACTTTGATCAACCCCAATCAATACTGTTTACTATTCATGTGTAGATAAGTGATACATGACTTATTTGACTTAGTTTAGTGCAGCCAGACATTTGATTAATGACCTTGCAGCTTATTCTGACTGAGATCTGCCTAACACATTGTTTTGTGCATTTAGGCCAGGTATATCTAAAATCATTAAGCGTAATATCACAATAGATTGACATGGACATAATATGTACAAAAAACACTCAGCAGTGAAATCAGCGGAATCATGTCTGTAGACTTTGAGAATTATCCAAAATCAGTTTTTACAGACATAACTCTGAAAGCAAAGCAGAATACACATACGTATTCGTATCATTTCAAGATTTGATGTCATGAACTTATCAAACTTAAACCAGTCATTCAATCAGGTATAACGTTTAGTACTATTGCCGCCTCCTGGAAACTGTGGAAATGCAAACATGCCAATTTCCAGCCGAGACTTGCTGTTTTTGTTTTAAATGGACATCAGATGGTTGGTGAATGGACTGTGGACAGTCTGTGGATGGCAGTTTGGGGCTCTGGGGCCACATGTCTGAAAATTGGTTACAGTTGGGATGAGGTTGTGATGTTGTGCTGTCTTTTCTCTTACACATACATTATCATTGTTTTATTCCAAGCAACTAAACTTTAGTTTAATCAATCAACAGAATATTTTGCCAGTAATGATATGTGGAATATCCAGGTGGTCTTTTGTTGTTTAAACAGCAGTGGTTTCCTTCAAGATGTCTTCTAATTAACACCAGTCTTGATTAGTGGTTTGCATAAAACACATCAACATGGATGGTAGCATGTTATAAAGATTTGTAAAGTCGGACAATGTAAGACTTTTTTAGCATCATTGAACATTCTGTGGTGTGTAAATGCAGTTACAGTATCTTTGCAGGATGTTCACTCCTAGCAACAGTGCCACAACTGCAAACCTACCAAGATATGGCCGTCCACCTAAACTGACAGACCGAGCTGGTCACTGGTCAGAGAAGCAGCCAAGAGGCCCATGGTCACTCTGGAGGAGCTGCAGAAATCCACAGCTCAGGTGGGAGAATCTGTCCACAGGACAACTAGAAGTCGTGTACTCCACAAATCTGGCCTTTATGGAAGAGTGACAAGAAGAAAGCTATTGTTGAAAGAAAGACATAAGAAGTCCCGTTTGCAGTTTGCCACAAGCCATGTAGGGGACACAGCAAACATGTGGAAGAAGTTGAACTTTTTGGCCTAAATGCAAAGCATTATGTGGGGTGGAAAAGTAACACTGCTCATCACCCTGAACACAACATCCCCACTGTGAAACATGGTGGTGGCAGCATCATGTTGTGGGGATGCTTTTCTTCAGCAGGGACAGGGAAGCTGGTCAGAGTTGATGGGAAGATGGATGGAGCTAAATACAGGGCAATCCTGAAATAAAACCTGTTGGAGGCTGCTAAAGACTTGAGACTGGGAAGGAGATTTACCTTCCAGCAAGACAATGACCCTAAACATACAGCCAGAGCTACAATGGAATGGTTTGATTCAAAGAATATTCATGTGTTAGAATGGCCAGTCAAAGTCCAGACCTAAATCCCATTAAGCATCTGTGGCAAGACTTGAAAATTGCTGTTCACAGACACTCCCCATCCAATCTGGCTGAGCTTGAGCTAATTTGCAAAGAAGAATGGGCAAAACTTTCAGTCTCTAGATGTGCAAAGCTGGTAGAGACATACCCAAAAAGCCTTGCAGCTGTAATTGCAGTGAAAGGTGGCTCTACAAAGTATTGATGCAAGGGGCTGAATACAAATGCACACCACACTTTTCAGATTTTTATTTGCTTAAAAATGTTGAAAACCAGGTATCATTTTCATTCCACTTCACAATTATGTTCTACTTTGTGTTGGTCTATTACATAAAATCTCAATAAAAAACATTTAAGTTTGTGGTTGTAATGTGACAAAATGTGGAAAAGTTCAACGGGTATGAATACTTTTGCAAGGCACTGTATGTAACCGTCTCCAGCTTGTCAACATGTAAGTCCACATATACACTCAACTTCACATTGATTAAGCTCCAGGTTAGTTGTCTCCAGTCTTTGGTTAGCCATCAGTCAGGGATGTCAACGTCTGGTTCTGGAGGGCCACAGTCCAGCAGAGCTTAGCTCCAACCCTAATTAAACACACCTGAACTGTCTAAATCAAGAGCATCAGGATCACTAGAAAATCTCAGGCAGATGTGTTGGACAGGATTGGAATTTAACTCTGTAGGACTGCTTGTTGTGTCTGTCATTCACTTTAATAGCCATTTTATCTGGATTAATGTGGATGTAGCCTAAGTTTAGCTTATCTAAAACTGCATGTGTAAGTTTGTGTGTGTACGTTGTGATCCTGCCTCAGTTTGTTTAATTTTTCTTGTCTTATATTGTCCAGACAGATACAATATATCAATATATCACTAGTACAATATATCACTCTAAACAAGCCATTCCTGCCTCATATTTAGGCAGCATTTAGTGATTTGGAAGGACATCAGGCATGATGCAGTGGTCGGTCTGTTGATCTCTGCTGATGAGATGGCTGACGGCAGTGTGATTTAGACTTTCACCTGAGCAATCACAGGTGCTGTAACACAGTCAGACTGATGTGTCTGTCTCAGTCATAAGGAGTTTTGCCTCAGGGAACAGACGCTATGACTCATTCCTAAAGACACTGATGAATATTGAAAGGAGTTTGTGAGGCGAGATGATTTTGTAAGAAGGCTTGATTAGCATTAGGTAACTAAAAATCATGTTTTTGTATGTGTAAAGTATTTCAGATTTCCTTATATTTTCATTCAGTCAGTTGTTCATATGGGGAGTAAAGTATTTAGACAAACCTATCTTTGTTAAACTAGTTTACATGAACAATTACAGTGTAAAGTTATGTATGTAACTTTTAGGAAATATATATGTGACGTTCCATTTAACACAATCTTCAAATTTATCCACTAGAAGATTTAAATTCAGAGGTTGTCATAAACCCTGCTTATCTGTCTGACCTTATCATGACTGGATTGTGGGGGAAAACTAGTCTCACTGCAGATTTCATCTTATCATTGTAAATATCCTCATAGCTGTGTTGTTAATTCAGTCTGGAACACTTCAAACTATCACACCATCAGTGAGAGGTCACAGGAGAAAGTAGGACACAAACACGGGTCACTGCCCAAATTTAAAGCAATGCAGTGCTGCTGTGACACCAGACGCCACCGGAGGGCGCTACTGTGAACCTGCATTTCCGTTTTACACTGGATATAACAAGGCTAACTCTACCGCTTAAGTCTAACAAACACTTTCTTTACCTACAGCAGTTATAAGGTGTATACATTTAATCTTCATAAACATGACTGAATAAAGTAAATAGTTAAACAACTTTTGTTTTGTTTTTATAGATAGTATTGGTTCCTTGTCTTTTATTCAGGGTTAAACCACCTGCAGTGTTAGGCTGACTATCACAAAACCTGGACAGGTTATAATTCACCCCTAAATCATATGAAATAAAAAAGAAATCCTATCCGGCATAAGAAAAATAAAGCTTACAAATTTTTGTGGTATTATACAAATTAAAAAATTTTTGTGGTATTATCATGACAGTCTTACTTCTGATATTTTATGTTAATATTTGTTATTGTGCTACAATAAGCTATATTTCCATAAAATATTTACTTGAATACAGTGGTTTAAATATTTAAACAAGCATAAATGAAACATACTTTTGGAACTACACTTACAGAAAAGACACATGAATTTCACGTGCAAACACACATGATCAGATATAATGTGTGTGGTTTTGGAACATATTCTCGTTAAATTGCCATGGGAAATCCATGAAATCACATGTGAAATGTGGTAGCATGTTTTTCCACGTATGGTCACGTGTTTTTGCACATTCATGTGCCTTTTTTATTTTAGTATTTAGTATTTTCAATGACACTGAGAATTTTATTGGTAACAAAAATGTTTTTCTTAAATTTAATGTTTTGCTAAAATTTATGTTCTTTAGCAAAAACAAAATACATTTTTTCCTCTGGAATTTAGGATAAATTATGACCAGAACATTATCTTGATTTTGAGATTTACCCATTAAGAGTGACATACATGGGCAGCAAAAAGTTTGCTTAAAACAAGACACCTTAAACATGTCTAAATGTCACTGCATTAGTACATAACAAATATCAAACTAATTAGCAGTTGTTTTATAGAAACATAGTACAAATACCCTGTTTAAAAGAAAGACAGAACTTCTGCCAGTGGAACATGTTCATAGTTATTGTGATGAAATACCTTTGAGGTTATTTGTTCATTAATTGAGAAAAGCCAATATGCTACCTTAATATGCTACTATCAAACGAATACATTTGAAGTATTACTTAAAAGTCCAAATACGTTCTAGAGTCACAATATTTCACAAACTTGGTTTGCTTCACTTTGCCTACTCAGCCGGACAATCCCCACACCAAACCATCCCGGATATATTTATAGACCGCAGACAGTTTGGGAAAGAAGGAGGGTGTCTGACACATCTGCTGAATATCTGCTAGACTGTGGGGTCAGCCCAAGGTTAAAGCCTCTTCAATGCCTGCCTTCATTGGTGGTGGCTGGCACTAGTGTGTGTGTGTGTGTGTGTGTGTTTGTGTGAGTGTAATTCTAAACGCTTATAGACACACGCAGTTTCTCTACACAGTGAGGGTAGAGCAGCGTCTCTCTAGCTCTCTCACCACTGCCATTGTCAGCGCCAGTCCCCCTCCCACTGCTCCTGTCTGTCTGTCTGGAGCTGCTCCCCTCTCGGAGGAGGGAGGCGCAGGAGGAGGTGGCGTGTGAGTCTGAGATCGTCACAGAAAGCCATTCTTCTGAATGAAAGCGAGAGGGAAAGATCGTCAAGATGCGGGGATCGTATTTGCCGTAGTCTACCAGCATCAAACGCGTCGGAAAGCGAGCGGCGATGGCATGAGACCTGTGCCAACCGAGAGGCCGACACTGACCGCGGGCTGCTGCTGGGAAAGTGTTCCTCGGTTCGTGTGAGGGCCGCGGCCGGCGGCTCTTTTGCCACCGTCCCGTCACTTCCCCAAGCCTCCATGCGAAACATCACGGTCCCGGACAGCAGCTCCAGCAACAACAACAACGCCAACTCCAATGACACATGCTCCTGCAACTGCACCCTATCCCAGCCACAGGGAATGGATATATGTAAGTAGGGTGGGTTGGATGTGAATTAAACGGATCGCGAAACCGCTACGTTTGGAAACGTTTTCGAATGTCGGGCGAAAGAAACGGACATGTGAACCTAAAACGGTTTCAGATTCAAAAGTGACAGATTGAAATGCGAAAATTGAAAGGCAGTGACAGATTCAGTTTAAACAGTTCAGGTCCAGACGTGCTATTTCTTTCGGTCCGCATTCGAAAACGCACCAGTGTTGCGGTTCTGAATTCTTTATGCTGTATTGTGACGGCGATCTGTGCGAATATTTCACACTTGCAAGTGTATGACATTCTGCGGTTAAAACTGTACATTATTTAACCTTATTATTATTATCTGTCAGTAATTCATTCGCATATCCAACGAATTCGTCTGTAGCCTATTAAACTATTCCCTAAAAATAGGATATGATTGTCAGAAACGCTTTTTACAAAAGCTCCTGTTGTTTTTAAACTGCTTTACCGATTAAATACAATAATAAAAGTGAATGCTGACGATGACGCGGGCGTCTGGGAGTGCTTGGCATTGGAACTCAATGCATCAGTTGAATATTGCTGGTGTTGCTGTGGGGGCTGCCCATATATTCCTTAACTCAATCCCTTCTGCTCAATTCCCAGACAAACACATCTCTACAGTTGACCAGACGCACTTATTCCCACCATTAATGTATTATTTGATCACATTTTACATTAGGGTCTTGTTACATGTGAAATAGACTTAACGCTCCCTCACTTTGTGAAACTGCTTGTATGGATTGTTGTTGTAAGGTAGATGTGGTAATGTAAAATGTTACTGAAGATCTCTGAGCTTTATGTACATCTGCTGGCGACATTGCTGTGGTCTGAAGCAGGCAGCCGGTTGGCCAAACTTTCCCTCACTTCTGCCCAGACTGACTCGAGTCTGGCTGAGACTCTGAGCCATCTGAATCCACAGAGGACAAAAGGGCCTGTCATAATAAGCACCCGCGTTGACTATTTCTGCCCCAAATGGGATGAATTATTTAAAGTAAACCCTTCATGTAAAAGAACCCGACCCTTTATCTCAAAGGTCCTGGTAGACAACGCTGACATCTCTTGGCCCAGAAACGTTTCTTTTGCTTGTGAACTTGAATCACTTTCTGTACTGTAAGATGTGTGACGCATGCATTAGGTCCCTTGACAAGTGAAAGCTACATAAGAGAGAATTGGGGAAAAGAGAAAAAAGGTTAGTGTATTTTAAAAATAAATTGAGATGGATGTGTAAATTAATTAAAAACATTGCCTCAGAATCAAAAGGAGAAAAATACATCATATTCTTTATGCCGGACAGGAAAATGACGCCTGTTTTAGGACCATTAAGACTTTTGACTTTTTAGATAAAATGAGCACATTTTATTGACAATTTTTTTATACAGTAGCTTGCTGAGATTCTCTCAGTTATTCTCTGTGCTGATTGTCATTACTGTAATCATTTACTGTAGTAAATTACTGTAATGCATTTAAACCAGCATAAGTTAAAAAAAGTACAACAAATACTACCATAATACATATATGTATAATGTGCAAACATTTGCATGTAATTTGTATTTACATGTGATTTGTATTACTCTTAATGAGAATTACTGTAATGTAAAGTGTTTCTTAATTGTCTTGAAAATTATCATATAACAGAACATGGTCCTAAGAATAAGCTTCATTTTTATTGTAATATGTTGTTTTTTTATATGGATTATATATTTGGATGAAATTTGACCTGGACATGTTTTTGATGCTTGTGTGTGAGTGCTTTGTGGGTTTTTGTATTTGTGTTGGTGTGTTCAGGACGGGCTGTGCAGACAGTGGAATGCCTGATGACTTGGCTCTCAAATTCTACTGCAGTACTGGCTGCGTTCAGGGCCTGTGCTCCAGAGGCTTAGAAACTAAAGAGAGCCAGTGACATGGCAGACACAAACTCGCAATGGACACACACATCAGTACCCAGCATTAAAAACGTTATCAGTGTCGTATTAACTTCGCCATATGATCACCTCCAATGGTTTCATTAGCTTGCAGTTTCATGCCTGTGTATATTATTGGGCTCCTTAGTCTCTGTACCTGTTGCCTTTCCCAGGTCTAGCCCCACACCAGCATTGCTCCATCTGGTGTTTAAGATGCATCTGCATCTGAGATTTTGCAAGCCAATAGCCGCTTATCTTATCTGACAAAGGCCTTACAGCATACGGCTATTTCAAGTGAAAACAGGACTGGGCTATTAATAGAGCGCAGTGTGGAACAGCACCGTGCCTTGCTGTGCTGCACACAGGAAGAAACAGACGACCATTGCATCTTTCATTCTGGCTGTCTCGCTGTAGCTTACAAATGGCTGCACACACAGGGCTGATGTAATCCATTTCCAATGGGGCAGCGGCCAAAGTCGAGCACCAGAATGGGGAAACAGGATATTACACTAGCATTAGAATCACCAGTGAGCTGCAGCTCATATGTAACAAATACGCAGGGGACAAAAACACCATCCTTGTCAATATCTGATCTCTGCATCAGTTTGGCATCTTTTGTAGTTTCCACTGGCGGGCTGAAGCTTGGCCTGTGATGGGACACAGGAGTCGAGAATTTATTGTCGGAGGTCAGAGGTCCTCCCTGTGCTGTTAACTATTTATTGCAGATGCTACCTTTATAAATTTAGTATTAAAAGTTTGGAGGGTGTTGGTTTTTTAAAGCTAAAGTGTTTGTTTTAAAGTGTTAGAGCAGTCAGCATTATGTAAGGGTTTATAGTATAGATTCTAGTATGGTATAAAAGTAGAGATTATATTCTGGAATTAAAACTGTGGACTAAAAATTTAGGTCAATAAGTATGATGATACAATTGAGTCTAGAATTTTATTTTACATGTTTAATTACAGTTTTAACCAAAACAGTAAAATCTGGAAGTGTTTAATCTACATTAGAGAAGCAATGTAGCTTAAGTATTTGATAGTTTTGTATGTGGTAGTTGTGAAACCTGCCATAGAAATAATAATGTTTGACTGGATATTATCTGTTTGACACGGCTAATCTGATGGATGTGGTTAATAGAGGCCAGTGGCAGTGTGATCACAGATATGTTGTGCATTCTTTATATTTTTCTGACATTTATTATTACTTCCGATTATTGATTAAGTGAGATTGCTGAGAATGCAGGAGTGATTCATGTTATTGTAAGTGTTTGTAAGGCGAGCAGTTGTGTGAAGTGTGAACATACAGGAGGGATCAGTAATTGCCTTGTTAGGGAGGTGTCAGTCAAACAACCCTGTGGGCCCAGCACTCTGTCTATTCGCTTTATTTGCATGCACTGCTCGACTCTTACTTTTAGGCCTGCTCCAGGGTAGACTCAAGGTCACACTCCTGCCCCTGTGACCCTGGGTAAGGCAATCAAAACTGGACTTTACAGGCCCACCCCGGCCGTAACACAGCTCCTTTCAATAATCTAATGCACCTCACACATGAGCTCATAGGAGGGCTTGTGTGTGCGCGTCTGCAGGCAAGTGTGATGAGGTCATGCTGGAGGTCAGCTGTCACCCCCTCCTGCTAATTTTTTCACGGCCTGCTCCGAGGACAGTGTTATGTCAAAAGGGGTTTTAAGGGCCACGGGGGGGAGGGGGGAGGATCTCAGCCCACTTAAGGGTAACCAGATTTATCATTAACAACAAACACTACTAAATCAAATGCACTAAATCACACAATTCCATTTGCTTCCAACCATTAAACATCTTGGAGATCCACTCCACCATGATAATGACAATGAAATGCATCTCTTGGACTGACAGTGTTGAAGAGGCTGTTTTGAAACCTTAGCTTACAAGCTGCTAATTTTTAAAGTAGATAAACTACTGTCTTAAAATAGTTCTTTTTTAAATAGCTTGCTTTAAAAAATGTTTTAAATGCCATGCAGGGTTTGATTTTAATTTACCACAATAAATGGCAACAGGACAGTTTGATTGTCACTCGCACAGCTATATAGCTTTGTGTGCAATAAAGCTGTTGTGTGAAAATATCTAAGCCACTATCACTTCTCAAAAACTATAGTTAAGTTAATGGTGTTGCTCTTTTTACTTCCCAACAGTAACTGGATAGCCAGGAAATGAACCTCTGTTAAGTGTTGTTGGGTTGTTTCAACTACGGTATATGGGGTGTCTTTGGAAACAGTGAGGGAGCAGCTCGTGGGGTGGAGTGCCACCCTTCATTGCTGCCAGCAATAAGCTTCGCCCTTTGACAGCAGCAGCTGAGTCCCACCCCCCAGCAGTTAGCCAGCCTTGACATTGGCCATGGTTCTTTCCTTTGTGTCTGGCTCCCCCACCCTCCCTGTGGGATTCTCCATGGGCCCCGAGGGACCCATCTCAGATGAGATGGGTAGTCATGCTGGGGGTTTGCATGCCCTGCGGGGGGTGGGGTGTTGTGGGTCTGGACAGAAACATGTATGTATTCAGGCTGTCTGGTGGGGGTGCCTGTCTTTCGCCTGTGTTTGACTTTTGTGAAACCAGAGAACCAGACAACACAGTGCCAGATATATAGCTTATTAAAATAATGTGAGTTGTATATTTTACGTAATCGATGAAATATCAAAATTTAGCCATAAATATAAACACACAAAATGTATGAAATATTTGCATGCAGCTTTTCATCAAAAATATTATGTTAATAAATGTTAAAACTGTAGTCCTGTGATTATTTGTTAGCTGTAAAGCTCGAAGCCCTATTATTCTATGCAAAAGCAGAACATGTAGGAATAGGGTTGCCTGGTTTGTACCAAAAAAAATGTGTGGTTTACCGAACAGTCTCTGCAAAATGCAGACATATTTAAAGTGATGTCGCTTCCGCTGGCTACTTTTTTGTTGTAAAATGGTGCACTGGTGCTTGGAGTCAGAGAGACGGCTGAGCAGACAGCAGACTCAACAGAGTCTGATCAGACGTGATCAGACTGTGCGTCTCACACCCATCCCCTCTCATCAGGCGTACAGCACTGGGTTCTGTTCCCAGACATCACCCCTCCTGCCCCCTGCATTATGCTCTCAGGGGTCAGAGGTCAGAAAGTCACTGTGGTAACCTCTGGCCCCGCTGTCATTCATAGTGTCTGTCCACGTGGGTTGCAGTCTGCCTGATTTAAATATAAAAACAATCTTCTTTTGTACTGGAAATTTACGTAGAAGAAGCCCTACTTTCAGCTGGGGCTCAGATGTTATATTTGGGTCAACACAAAAGAATATTTGAATAATTTTTAAAATATGGAGTTATATATTTCAAAGTGCACAATTAGCAGTAATGTTTACGAAATGTGCATTTATCAGAAATCCTGCTTTGATTCATAAGAGCCTATGAGAGCTCTTGATTCATAAGAGCCTACTAGCAAAATTGGATCTGTATTTGTATTTTTTTTATCAGATGAACCATCACTACAAATAAGTAATCAAAGCCTCGCTGCTTATGTTAAGTGAACACAAGAAACAACAATAATTTATATGTACCAATATAACATAAGTAACAACTGGTATATCCTGCTTTTTAAATTAAAACATTTTAAAGCATGTACACAGCCATGCAGGGCATTACTAAAGTTTAAATTCGGAAATCGAAATGTTTATTGCTGTTAAAACATCTATGTCCTGAATTTGTGAAAGCAAGGAAGATTGTGTGTATTTTTATAATGTATTATTTTAGGAATAATATTTCTTGTTCCAGATAAGTCTTCCATATTCTCCTCTGATGAGTTTTTATAACAGCTATAAAGTTCTTACAAAGAACTTAAAGCAACATAAACCTCTGTCTCTGGTAATAAGGTATGAAGTATTGTATTATAAAGCTTTGTTGTCGTCTGGCTGTTGACTGATGGGAGGGATGTGGCCTGACCCTCATTTGAAAGTCTGTGAGGGATTTGATTATGTTGGTCGCCCCTTTCTGCACCTGACCCCAAACAGAGAATTATTTTATTATTGTAAAGACAGAAGTTGGCCTGTTTCAGCAAATAAACTTTATTTTATTCAATAAATATTGAATAAAATATTAATATAATAGTTGTGTTTTTGGAAAACGTTTTTGGAGGTTGGAGTCACAAGAGACTGTACAATGTGATGCTGCCAGTCGTTCAGTATATCAGATGCTATAAACAGGAAATGCCAAAATGCTCACAAATTGCCAAATGTGGATATATTATTGTCTGACCCTTGCTATTATAGGTCATACACAGTTCAGTTTTATATATAAAGACCATATAAGTCTGTAATATGGTCCATATTGTATACAATGAGTTCTACAAAGAAAGTGGCATCCTTCCACCAAAAAGAAACCTAGGTTAATGATTGGTTAGTCATGTATTACATCATAGTCATTAACAATGTACATTGTAGCAAGACTATCAAGGAAACCTCTAGCATGTTCTGTTCGCCTTTTCTTGTTTCTTCTTTTTGCTCTTGTTCATCAAGCACTTACATGTTCAGCACAGTGTCATTTGTGAGGGAGATGATGCATTGGAGAGAGTATGTTCCCCGGGGAGCACATGGAGGCTGAGGGCTTGTTTGTGTGTTCATCTAGTGAGTCAGTGTACTGACAGGATGGGCTCCTACCTTCACATGTCATAGTACGGCAGTCATTAAAGTCACATGCTGAACCCAGTCATAATCATGGTGATGTTGACATGATGTTCGCTGCTAGCACTGTGTTTAGAAGACATTTCTCCTGCCAGGGATAAAGGTAGCAAGGCTTCGTGCTCTTTCTTTATGGTTTCCCTCTGTTTTTTTTTATCATTTCTTCGGAAAAGTGTAGTTTGTATGGGGTTTGGCAGAGTGAAACATGCATGTTTAGGAGTTATTTGCTCTGCATCACTTGTGTTCATGTTGTTTGGTTCATGCAGAGACAACACACAAAATGCAGGAAAATAGAGCCTTTAAAATGGGGATGACTGGGCCAATGTAATTTTTTTGATCCAATATTGAGGGTTTGGTGTGTTGATGTCCTGGCCTGCAGTTTTGTTAAAAATAATCAGCCAACTAAACATCTGTTTTTGTGTCTCTGCTTTTAAAAAGTTTGTGCTTGTATTACTGTGGACAAACTAGTGTCTAATAATGTATTTCGATTTTTTTTTTTGTAATTTTGTTCCAAAAACCTTCAAACCTGCCTATATAGACATTATATTGTAAGGCAAAAATTCGGCCACTATATATGCGTAAGGTGTCTTTTAAGACAACCTTATTATGGCCAACCAAGATTGCAAAGTTGATAGTTTAACTTTAAACATTTTATTTTAGCACTGAAAAATGTCTAATTAAAGTAAGTTTATTCTAATTCAAATTAGATTTTTACTTAAATATTAATATAGTGTCTCCTCATGAGCTTAGCAAAAGTTTTGTCAAATTTCATCAGAATGGACTGGGTCTCCTTCATGGACATTTGTGTCACTCCATTATAGTTAGAATTGGAAGCCCTGGAACTAGCTTTGTACAACTGTAAATAATCAAGGTTGTGATTATAATTGCAGGCCATTAACAAATTGTGAAAACATATTTTGGTTTGGTTGAATTGCATCAACATTAGCTTATACATTTTGCAGTAGTTAAGCATGTAACCAATCACAGATAGATCTGTTGTGAGCAACAGTGTAATGGAAAATCAGAGGCATTAAAGTTAATCTACAAGCCTATCAGTAAAAATGTAAAAAGTGAAAATATCTGTGAAAGTTTTTTAAAAATGAATGGTGAAGAAACATTACATGACATTTAGGAAGAGGCTGTAGAATCAAACTAAAAAAACACAATTTGTGTTAACACTGTCCCATTAGCATCAACCAGGTGTATATGATTATTGTGCAGTGTACACATATTTACTGAATGCAATTTGCAGAATTTGCAAGAGTGTAGAACTTGAGCTGAACTGCAGAAGTCATTCACATAAAAGTGTAAACATGCACTGACGTTTTATCTTGATTTCATCTTGTGTTCGGTTGGAGAGCATGGTGCTTGCAACACCATGGTGTTGGTTCAATTCCATGAAACAAACTGACATATTGTATACCCTAAATGTCTATTTGTATACCCTAAATTGTATACCCTAAATGTAAGTCACTTGCACAGATGTAAATATTTCTGATGGTGTTGAGCAATGACTTACTGATGTTACTATTAAATGACAATAAGGCAATACAAGACCACAGGTCTTAGCTTGTTTTTGATGGGAAAATAAAATGAAATTTAGTTGCCCATACACAAAATAGTTTTTTTAATGTAAATTGTATACATTTCAAATTGTAATTGTGATTTCCATATTAAGGGACATAATCAACAACTATGATTTTTGTCATAATGGTGCTGCTCTTCTTAGAAGGCAGATGCCTGTGTAGGCAGTAGACAGTAAGGCAGTACTTTAAATTTAGGAACAGAGCTTTTGTCTCTTAGGGGTATAATTGTTGTTTGTAAATTTAAAATGGTGCTGATGAATATTAGTGATGCTGGAAAACTGTGCATTGGCATCTGGGTAAGACGGTGGTCTCACCTTGTCCCCCCAGGATGTAGGTTGAGATGAGTTGTTCTGAGCTGTGGTATCCCAAAGTGCCTCAGTGTGGGGTCCCCATATGTCTTCTCTCAGATCATCCGTTTGGACAAGAGACCACCAGTGAGGAACTGCCTCTGTAGAAAAACATTAATTATGAGGATAAAAATGGGATTATGAAGATGAAAGCTGGATCTAATGCCTGTGTATGTTTGAGCATACATATAGATTAGCTACCACTAGGAAGGTTTCTAGCAGAAGACAAATACTGAGTGTATGGGAGCTCTGCTGTGATATGCTGTCAGAAATGCTAAGAGAACATAATGTACCAAACGCTATTTGATGAAGAACTTAACCCAGGGCTGGGTCCTGTTTCAAGGGGATATGACTCAATCTGCCTGGGCTGAGAGGAGGAGGAAGAACAGGCGGTTGTTGGAGAGAAGAATAAAAGGGTGTAAGACAATATTTGTGGCAAGTTGGTGTCACTAGTGGGATGAGATAAGCTGTAGGTAGGGGGTGGATGTAGGGAGACTTTATAGCAGGTGGCGTCTAGGCCCAGGCAAAGCTTATCTTGTGCAGTCTTACCAGGAGTTTAAATAATTAAAGAAAAGTGGGTGTTATGGAATGGGGAGGCTAGACATGTCTGGCGCCCGTATGGGGTGTCTTTTTAATATGAGCGCTTTATCTCAGATTAGAGAGCGAGGTCAGTGGCTTGTGCCCTGCTTAGGTGACAGTGCCGCTTTGCCAGCAAGGCACAGATGAATAGTTCTGTCACTAGCACGATTAAATGCGTCCTAGTTCTGGAACCGCACTTCCTTCTATCTCTCCCACTTTGAAAGGCTGTGGGTTAGGTAGCAGTCTTCATTTTTACTAAGCTTATAAGCATGATTGAATATGATGTGCGTCAGGTCCATGGTCTTTTTTTTTGGGTCGCTCTATGGGCTGATCTCTGATCTCATTTGTTCCATGAGACTCAGTTTATTGGAGTGTCCTCACTTTCTCTCTTGCTTTTCTTTCTCTGTCTTCCACATTTTCTCTGTCTGTCTCTTGTGCTTTTTCATACACCTTGTGTTTGAATGGAAAATGTCTGTCATGCTAGAAAAGAGCTGCTTATGGTGAGAGACTTTTGGTGACAAGCTCTCCCTCACTCTTTCTCTCAGCTTCCCAAAAACAGAAAAATGAGACAATTCCAAAATGCGTAGATAACCCCTTTCTCTTGTCCGTTTGCTTGCTTTCATTTTTTTTCTTCTTTTCTTTGCCCCTTCCACAGCCTCTCATAAAGTGACTTATAGCATGTTGCTGGGGAATGTTCTAGAAAGAGGCATTTACTGCAGTAGTGAAATACATTTTAGTCTTCCCTTATCTTTGTGCTGTCTTTCTTACTAGCCTCCAGCCCACATGGGCGTCTGACATGGCCCTTTCCTTTTGTCTGCCATTCTGATAGGACAACTCAGATAACACGAGGAGGGGGGCAGTGCCTCCCCTCTCAAGTTCCCATAATGCCTTTGTTGTCTGGTGTATGCCGTGACGTGGGTGAATGGATGCTTAACTAGATTTCGGCTTTGGTGCTTGATCAAACCGTTCTATTATCTATGGATATGTACATCTCTCTTTGTTTTGTATAGCAGAACAGCTCACAGGCTAGAGAACAAACAGGGTGGCTGATAGCGGTTTCCAGCTGGATTGAAGATGTTTAAATGTTACGTTTACTTGCTGAGTGGTTGTGAAAAAAAAATCTGTGTTTTTCTCTGGTCCTCACTTTTGCCATGCCGATGAAGTCACTTGGAAACTAGTTATTCACATACACAACTGTTTGCTATGGAAATCTGTTGTGTAATGTGTGCTTTTGGTATGAAGTCAAAGCCCAGTTCGAGGAGTTTTCCTCATGACTGGTGGATCTGGCATGACGTATCTGTGTCTTTTGCCCGACTCCATGAGAATTATACTGTACTGGGGGAAACATTTGGAAATGGAGCACAGATGGTTCCCCATTTTCCAGCCTTTCCCCCACCTCCTCCACCCTCTCCTTTTCTTTCTTCCCAGATCGTGAGAGCACAGCTGTTTTCCTTCTGTTATGAAACTGCAGAGAGGAGGAAACAGGAAATGGCTTCATGAAATATAGATCTGGTGGCCAGACTCAGTTGTCTTTGCAGCTTGTGAGCATGTTATAAAAAAAGCAAGCAAGCGAGAGGGGAGAAAAGTTTTGGATAGGCTTATGTAATGCCTCCTCCATTTCCTTTAGCTCACAAAAAGAATGGCTTTTACAGAAGACAACAGTCTTGCTGTTTCTAACACGCTTCTGCTAAACTCAGACTTCCTGACCTTAGAGATGAGGTGACGGTTACTTCCTGTGTTTGAACAGCTCACATCCAGTTCACCTAAGAGCCTGGTATAGGCTCAGTGACAGGTGTTAGCACATATCTCCTCTTAGCTAACACCACAATGGAGCGGCATACACAGCAGTAAGAGGATTGAGCTGTCTGATCTCAGGGAGTCCACATAAGGCTAACCCGACCCAGCTGCCCCTCTCCCTTGCTCTTACCGTTGTGCAGTTGTTGCCACATTATCACAGTCTGTTTACATTTCTGGCTGGTTGCAAACCGGCCGACGATGGTTTGTTTTGTCTGTTCTGTCTGGGGTTTGCGCCGGTAATCATAACACACTAACAGATCTTCCAGGATGCCCTTACATTCAAGTCGTCCGATTAGCACAAAGAAGGTTAAATAGGACTTGAGGAGTATGATTTTAGGATTATAGGTTTATGTAACCTGAACTGTTAGCATTGTGATAAAATGAAACAGGACTCATAGCTTACATTGAATTCAGTTTCATTTCCTTGCCAGGCAATTGCTAATTTGGCTAAAACAGAGCAAAACCAGACACCCTACACCTCCTACTTTTAAAGAACTCAAGATAAATACCATATTGTATTTTACCTAAATGAAAACATGGTCATGCAGGATAGAAATAGTTCTTTCAGTGGATTCTTCTGTTGTGTTCCTTGGCGTTAATTGTTCAGATGGCAAAACATTAAAAATGCCTTTTGAAAAAAACTCCAGTAAACAACCAGACGACACTGGTTATGAGAATTTGATGTTACCTAAAACATTAAGACAGTACTACCCATTTAATAGACTGTACTATCCCTCATAACATCATTTATGTTTTAGAGTCCACCCTGGGTCAGAACCATTATAAAGAGGGACAGGGTGAGGTTACCTGATGAGATTAGCTTGTCTGGGCACTTTGAGAAAACTGTAACAATGTGTTAGAATAGCAGTGGACAGTCCTGGATTGGGGAATGGAATGGAGTCCGAGATTCAGCTCAGCTGAGATTAGAACATGTGTGTCCCCCCACACACAATCTACTACCAGTTGTCTGTCTCTTGGAGCTGGTCCAGGCTGTAATCCAGTTAGGGGTGGCAGATTTAGGCCATTTTATCTCCTGTGCTGGGTTAACTCTTGGGATACGTCTGGTCTCTGGTCCTTTCCTCCAAGCTCTTAACAGATGGGGCCTTGTCTTGCAAGCACTCTCTCCAAAGAAGCCATGGCACCAAGCCAGCTTTATGAATGCTGCCTCTGCACAGATCAGATGAATTCTGGGTATGTTGTGGAAGCGAGTAAGAGGCCATGAGTAGAAGGTCAAAAACATTGTATATATAGGGATTCCTTAAGACCAACAATTTAATTTGTTATTTGGCCAGCCCACCAGCAAATCTTTTTATCTGCAATAATACATAAGGTCCACAGGGTGTTGCTGATATCACTTTTGTAAATGATCACCCAGCATCAGTGTAGATTGTACTAAAACAGCTGATTGTTTTTGCTTAAAGGTTTACTTGCATACAGGTTTACTAATGTAGCAGCAGTGTTTCTATTGTCTTGGAACATAAACGTAAGGGTGTTAGAGGGAATTGTGGGAGTTCTTTAGTGGGCAGTAGATTTCTCAGAATGTATGTGTAGCAAGAAAGATAAGAAAACAAAATTTCTTCCTTGTTTGAGAAAGGTCTATCTGTGATGTAATCAGTTTAATGAAACCATACAAGTGTGAGTTAAAAGAGCTTAAGAGCTAGGAGCTGTGACCTAGTAAGTTCCTGTTATCCGTTCTCTTGGCTGTGCAAACATCAACACATACGAGGGCAGAAAAGTCACTTAGGATAACAGGTTTTCACATTTTTATAAATTAATTTTTTTTAAATTAACTTTGCGTCAGTTTCTATGAGTCTGATTTTGGTCAGTGCTCCACACCCAATCTCAAAACCCTGTGGCAATCTCAAAAAGATGTGGCCTGTTGACTGCCTCCTGGTGGTAAGAATGTAGGGCATGTTGGGTTTGTTGGAACATAACTTACATGCATATAACTATGGAACTATTGGGTTTGTAAGCAACCACCCAGAACCCATTTAGAGCAACCACTTTAATTTTAACTATTTCCTTTGGTGCCACTACAGGCACAGAAATTACATTGAATGCAACAAAACATAACAGGTCTGTGAACAAGTGAACAATGCTAATGTTTTTTCTGTTTTCTTGTCTTACAGCTGAACTGGAGTTTGTTCAGATAATAATCATTATTGTGGTGATGACTGTAATGGTAGTTGTGATCATTTGTTTGCTGAACCACTATCGTCTATCGGCCTGGGCCTTCCTCACACGCCACAGCCAGGCACGTCGACGAGAAGAGGGCATGCAGCCGGTAAGTGTGTGCACTCAGATGTTTTTAAACACAAGCATGCTTCTCTTGTGAAACGCCCTCTTACATTTGTTTGTATCTGTTTACGAAGTCTGTAGTCACCGTGTGTGCTGTCCATGTGAGTTCTAAAGCAGAGTGGGTGTCGAGTTGCTGTTCTGTCTTTTGATCCCCATGTGTGTGACACTGTGACCATTTTTATACGGCATGTGTGCGCCCACTTCTGGGTCTTTGTGGCAGTGCTGCTAAACCCATGTCTGTGTGTTATGTACTTCCTCGCGTTGATTTACATCCTGTAGTTGAGAGCGCAGACATGCTTGACTAGAACGCCGTCCATTTCACCTCTCAGCGAGAGAGCGAGTCGTAAGCAGATATGAAGATGTGATTTACGTAGAAACAGATGCAGCGCTTGAAAAGAGCAACAATTGCTAAGTCTTTTTTTGTCTTAAAAAAGTGCTAAAATTTAAAACAAAATTGCTTCTTTTTTCCTTCCTTTTACTTTGTTTTATTTTCAAGAGGACACAGGACAAACCAGCTTGTATTAAGCAAATGCAAGTGCATTTAAATCGATAATTCACCCAAAAATTAAACATTTCCATCATGTACTCACCTTCATGTCATTCCAAACCTATATAACTTTTAAAAAAGATATTTTGCACAAAATATATACTAATATAATATAATATATAATTATTGTAAATAACTCAGTGCCAGTATCTTGTGGACACTCCAACATAGTAGGTGGTGCTACTGTACCTGTTTAACATTTTGCTTTAAGAGTGTCCAGTGGTCCAAACTTTTTCTCTGCCTCCCTTCACTTGTACTTTGTGTGATTCGTTGGCCAAAAAGAGAACAAAATAAAAAACAAAGATGAATTTACCATTCATTTACCAATAATAAATTCTTTTGGCCACAATAATCGTGTAGTAAAAATTTTATAATGTGACAGCCCTTGTTACCAGCTTTAAAATATCTTCCTTTGTGTTCCTCAGAAACAAAAAAAGTCATACAGGTTTGGAGTGACATGAGGGTGAGGAAACGATGTAGGAATTTTTATTTTTATGGTGAACTATCCCAAATACATTCTGATGCCCATTCTTAGTCATTCTGAGCAAAACCTGGGCTTACTATCCAAACTCAAACTTGGCTGCATCAGTGGTGATTTGATGCCTTTAATCAGATATCTATTCTCTGTCTTGTCTAGGATGGCTGCGCATGGCCAACAGACAGTTTGGTGACGCAACAAGGAGCCACTGAGGTTAGTTAAATCAAATGATAACCTGTTATTCAACACTCTTACATTTTAGTTTAATTTATAGAGCTGGCTGGAATATTATGGCATTTATACAATATTTCATATTTATCCCTCTTTTTTGACCAGTGGGCCATTACAGACAAATTCAAAATGTTTTGTTCAAAGAGTAAAATTGAGTAAAATTCCAGTTATAATACAATCAAGGCTTGTTTTACAAACTACTTTATACAAACTACCTACAAATAACTTGCATGTATTTATATAATATTTCTCTTTGTTTGAGCTCTATTACCTCACTTCATCCCTTTAGGCTCTATCTTTATTTTCTTATCTTAAAGTATCTCATTTCTGTTACTAATAGTTTCAGATTTGTTACGTTATATTTATGTTATATTATGTGGCTGTAGGGGAAAGGTTGTGCATCTTATTTATTTTGTGTATTTGTAGTGTATATATGTTTTGTAGGGTATTTTTTTCCATTCAGTTTATGTTTTTAGGACCCCTTTGACCACCATTTGTTAATGATGATAAGTTTTTAAAATTTTGTGGATAAAATGGTAGAATCAGCATTTTGAAGGGACTTTGAAGTCCAAACATGTGCTTTTAGCAATTGCTATTAAATTCTGTTCATTCCCCTTTTATTTTTCTATTTACAGGTGATGTATGGGCCACGGAGCGGAGAGCGCTTCAACACACCTTCATTTATGCAAAGGGACCGATTCAGCCGCTTCCAGCCCACCTACCCGTACCTGCAGCAGGACATCCACTTGCCACCCACCATCTGCCTGTCAGATGGAGAAGAGCTGCCGCCCTATAAGGGACCCTGCACGCTGCAGCTCAGAGACCCTGAGCAACAGATGGAGCTCAGCCGCGCATCCGTGCGTGCACCCCCAAACCGGACCATTTTTGACAGTGACCTGATAGACGTTTACGTGCATGGAGGTGGGCCGCGGCCCCCGAGCAGCAACTCTGGCAAGAGTGCCTCGAACTCACACATGGAGGGGCCACCACCCACCTACAGTGAGGTGATGGGTCAGACGTACCCGGGCTCTGCCTCCTTCTTGCACCAGCACAGCAATAACGCACCACCCTCCAACCAGAGGACAGCCAGCCGCTCCGCCCAATCTAGCGCAAGCACAACCCTTTTCGTCAAGATTAAGGAAAGCCGGCGTGACAAACCATGTGACTAGAATGCGCAGAGAGGGCGTGCCTGGATCTCAAAAGGGAAGGGGCTGACTCATAACACACTCCCCTTGCACAATTTGAATAAAAAATTAAGGAACCAAGCTTACAAAGTTTATTTTCTTTGTATTTTTTTGTTATTGCTAGAACTTTGGGGCCTTGTATGGATGTTTGGGCTCCTTGGCTAAATCTTTGTTTGGTTTTATATGCTTTCCTGTATTTAAAGAAAAGGTGTCAGCACAGATTGTTTGTGTGTGAGACCACACCGGTCATATGATTGAGAAATTTACTATTCATTTGTGCATTTCTGTTCACAATCCAAAATCCAAATTGAGTGCCATGATAAAAATCCTAAATCTTGGGGATGTGACTCACAACAACAACAAAAGTCTTTACATTGCACTTATTCTTTAAAAAGTAGACATAGCTACCCTTAGATATTTTTATACGTCAAATAACAGGTGTTCTAGTCGTTGACTATACCTATACCTGGAATCTTTTTCCTTCCTTTTAATGTTTTTCATTTGTTTTTCTGAAACGGAGACGTAGAACTCTGATCCAGCCTAAAACCTCCACAAAAGAACTGCACCATGGCACTTATTTTAAAAAGGAGGTTTAACAAACTGTTCAGAACTTTTCAATTCCAGATCATTTTTCACTGACCAAGTGAGAGATATTGGCATGGATATCTGCAGATGGAAGTCACAACACATATGCCACTTTCATCCTGTCGAGTAGCACTTTAAACTTATGTCACTTCAGCATTGTCATGGGGTCCAAGTGCAAGGGAATCATGGGAACTCTAGTCTTATGCACATCCTCTCACCACACTGTCCCCTTCTGAATGAGTGTGTCATATCTCATAGTGTTTGTTTACTGTTTTCAACTACAAAAAGCATGCATATTGTTTTCCAGTTATCCATACTATACTTTAGTTGACAATCATATTTTATATTTAATCAGGAACACAGTTTTGCCTGTTGTTTATCCGACACCAGTATTCTTTGTTTAGTTCTGAGTCCATGGATTTCCATCCAGGTGTATCAAACATGATGATGATGTACATCCATGTTCTTCCCGATTTTTTTTTTCTGATCATCACCTCATGGCACACATTTGGAATGCTTTCAGACACGCTGATTGTTTTTGATTCATCTGTTTTTGGCCTTCCCTTTAGCATGTTCCACAGAAAACTTATCAGAGCTGAGGCTATTTATTTATTGACTAGCTATTTATTAAAGTTATTGGTTGGAGGGGACATTTGGTTGATGTGGGTGGGAAAGCCATTTATTCCCCCAAAATAGGTTTAATACCACCTTCAACTGCAAGATTTTACAATCAGATGTAATTGTCCATCTGTTTATAGCTGAAAATGTCACCCTGCTTTGGCTCCGTAATAAGTTCCTCTCATTAGCTCTGCTTCCCGTCAACTCATTCTGACAACACGGCTTGAGTTTGTACTGTACTGCTGCTGCTATGCGCTGCTATTGCTACTGCTGCTGCTGTTGTTTGTTTAGTATGTTTGCTTTCCCATTACTTTGTATTTGCTTACCAACTAAGACATAAATATTTGTGCTCTTTATTTGTTTGTTTTAGTTCGTAACTTTCTGCTGTCATAGTCGTACTAGGAAAACAAGTCAAAATGTATTTTTTACATTTGCAGCCGACAGGTTTGCATGTTACTATTTACATGAGCAAATTCGGTGCCTAACAGTGATGTTTAAGCAGACACAGAAACCCACTTGCACTCAAAAGTCCCCACCTTCGTTGTGCCTCACTTCCTATGGTGCTTCTTTCAGTAGTCGAACTCTGTTTATTTGTACGGTGCTGTATATAACTTGAATATATTATGCACATATCCTACCCAATGGGTAGACAACCACAAGAAAGCATTGTTAATACTGTAATATAATGTATAGATAATATTAAAAAGAGAAATTTAACAAGGTGGCATCAAGTTTTGTGAATGCCTTCAAATGTGCTTTGTCTTTTTTGTAAAACAGAGTAAACTTTGCAAAGATAAATGCTACAGTATGGTCATAAATACAAAAATTCGTATATTTTTTTCCTATACATTAAATGCAAATCTGTTATGTGATGAAACAAATATTCTGATTATAAAGCAGTTATATAAGGATAACTAGCTGCTGCTTTTGTAACTTCCAGAGAAAGAACTATAAATGCCAGCGCTTGTCATTTTATTTATTTAAATTTTATTTTGTGACTGCTAGCTGTTTGGACTTGTAATAACCATGCTCAGTCAATGGCTGAAAATAACCTGACTTAACATAACTGTACCGTAGTTAACAGAAATGGAATGGATTAGTGGTTTATATGAAAACCCACTCAGGTTGAGGCTTTATTGTATTGGTTGTTTACCTGTCGGCCAACTTGACAAAAGGGATTTAGGTGATGCATTTTGGTTAACGCTTTGTTCTTTTTAATACACATAATAAAAAAGTGTGGTATATAAAAGAGCTTTAGATGCATACATGAGGAAATCCAGCCCATAGCTGATTGTTACTGCATGTTCATTTTGTAATTTTCCTCGGCATAGCAGCCTTGTTCCGAGCTCTCCGCACCAAAAGGCTCCTCTCCAGAAACACGCTGTGTTCCCTGTACATGCTTGAATGAATAAACGAGTGAATGATAAGTTGTGTGGGTCAGTTCATCTTGTTCCATGGATCTGGAATTTTGATTAATCAGAAATCCACAGGAATGCTCATCACAGGACCGTATGATCTGTTGATCTGACTCCAAATCTTTCCTTTTTGTTATGAGAAAGAAAACAGTCACCTGAGCAAGAAACACTGCTTAACTTTTTTATTTTTATTGTTCTATTACATAATTGTGATGTCAGTGGTTTTCCGTTTGAGTTATTTAATTTCAATGCTTTTACAGAAAAAGTGACTAAAATACCTCCAAAAATTTATAAAAAACAGAAAAAAAATTAAACTATTGCTCAAAGATACTGTTGCAGTCCCTCATGAAACGATTCCACGCTTGTTCTTTCACTGTCATTAAATGGCTAGAGAGAGCAATTAAAGTTAAGGAAAATACCCACTGTAGAATGAGTCTCATTTGTGTGTCTGTCATTCTGTCCTTCTCTTTCAGGGTGAATAGACTCAGCCAAAAGAAAACCACACCTCTCCTGCATTAAGTATATTTATCAATGCTTCGAATCAATGCTATATTTATCAATGCTTTTAGGTTTACAACTTTAGCCAAAAATAAAGTTGTCGTACTTACTGTCATTTTGTTTCACAAAAGGTATTTGTGGTTGTTTGGAAAAACATGAATGTTAAATGGCAGGATTTTTTAAAATACCTCACAATTATACTGTAAAGAAATTGTTCCCTGTGAAAAGCACACAGTAGAGAAATAAATTGGATAAATTGTTTTCTTTTACATTTAACATAGTTCTAAAGTCAAGCAAGTTGTTCTTGCAATATTTAGTTGTCTATCCCCGAGTTATAGTTGAATGTGTTTTATTCTACAGAGAACACTTTGGTTGACAGCCATCCATACAAACACAGAGTCTGGTCTGGTGTAGCATTGGTGTGACTGTTCAGGCTGATACAGGTTAAGGGCAACATCAGTAACATGTCTTCAGCTGGGTTTCACAGAAAAAACAGAATACCTGAAATACAGAAAATAAAATTTATACCCATTACAAAAGTATTTTATCTAGTCACAAATTGCCACAAGAGAATTCACATAACTGTAACAACACACATTGTAACAAACAATACATTCTCTTTTTTTGTTAGATACAATAGCTTTTGCTGGTGTAAAATTTTGAATCTTACACTTTGGAAAATATTTACTATTTAGGGATGTGGCCTTGTTGAGAAGTTATTCCTAAAAGACAAGACATTAGATTAGATTTAGCTTTGCAGGGTCAATCAAATGCAGTTAGCATCTAGTGTATATTGCAAATAGCAATTGACTACATATATGGAAAGTTCATAAAAACTTCTGCAATAATTTAAGAAAGCTGGAAATGTTCCAGTGAATTGTCACTTGCTGGTGTGGCAGTATTATCAATCTTCTGAAGTAGTTTAACCACGTCTATATTATAATAATTTGTGTATATATGTTACAGATTGCAGTCTTAAACTACAGTCTTAAAGACTTTACAATTTCACAGTTTCACCCATTCTCTCTTCATTATGCAATGTTCAGATATTTTATTGTATTATTGCTTATCTCATACTCCTGTTCTTTTCCATGTAATGGTATGTTCTTTTTTCATGGAACTGCATATCTTGCTTAAAATGATACCTGTAATCTATTATGTTAATTGACTGAATGTCTGATAGTCTCAAAAAAGTACTGTTTTAGTAGGCTGTCTGGATATATTACCTTGTCATAGACCACTGAGATACAGGGGTTGGACAATGAAACTGAAACGCCTGGTTTTAGACCACAATAATTCATTAGTATGGTGTAGGGCCTCCTTTTGCGGCCAATACAGCATCAATACAGGTACGCTTCTTTGGGGCTTCTCCACACCGCTTACTCTCCCGGATGTGGGAAAGACAGTGAAGGTGGACTCATGTTTCACATTGTCCACAGCCCAAGATTTTCACTGCTGGCACCATTGAAACCGACGTTTGGCATTGGCACGAGTGACCAAAGGTTTGGCTATA
>JAZGTI010003774.1:0-30176 GCA_036877585.1 Botia kubotai | reverse complement strand
AAGTACCTGCAGAAGTGTTCAGTATTTAATTGGACAAATGCCAACAGTATTAATAGTCATTTTAAAACCAACAAATAAAGTGGTTCCAATTTTAGCTATAATGTCACAGCTATTCATTGTTTTAATTTGCAGGGCCTGGGACAAGTGTTGAGTAAGCTGTTTCATACAGGACTTTAGTGGGCCCTGCCAATTGCCCAAAAAGTTTTAATGCCCGTTTTGGTAACTTCTGTCCTTGATTTAGCAATAAAACGCGTCCTTTACTTGCTGTATTTAGAATGTATAAGTCACTACCTTGATTTCACACGAACGAAGTAAGCTAAAACAACGAGCAAACTTATCATCTCGCGCGGAAAGGTCAGTTATCCCTAAATCACACTAATTGGAAAGATTCTCTTACTGCGCGTGATTTAAAAGTACTAAATCCTCTGTTACTTAATTACACTTAATTTTCAGCAGACTCGGATGATGAATCGAACGACCTCCCTTCTTCTGGCTCTAATCAACTCTTGATTAATCAATTTCTAATCAATGCTGGCAGATGAACCGTCTTGATGTATCATTTAGCCGACAGAGGGGGCTCCCCCGTGTGTCTGGTGGGCGATGCTTTAGAATGACAAGCAGGTGATGTCAGACAGAGGTCATTAATGTGCTTTTCACTTCAAAAGTAGGGACGTGCCAGGAAGACGAAGCTCGGCGGGTTCTGTGTAAGTTTGGATCAGAGGGCGGTTTGATCCAGGTTGTGGGAGACGGGCTGGGCCGGGTTGGCCAGGTTGTTTGAGCTTCTCAAGAGAGATTTAACTTGTATAATGTAACATCTCTGTACTGCAGTGTTTTGTGTGGCTGTGGACTGAATACAGTATGTGTATTGAAGCATACATTTGTATGGAATTATTTCCAGGTTACCATGTAATGTTGCTTCAAGGAATGTTGCAAAATGATTTACCAGGGTACAATCCAGTGTCAGAAATTCACTTTTCCAATAAACTTCCAATAAAAGATGATATTTGCCCTCTGAATTTATTTTTAACAGCATTTTCCCCCTTATGAAGGGTATGCACAGCATGTTCTCAAATCATGTCAAAGATTATAATAGAATGTTATGAAATACAATGTAAAACATTTGAATTATCTTGGGCATTTTTGCCTGCTTTTTTGCCCTGAGGCTCTTGTTATTGGAATATGCAGGTGTTTTATATATATATATATATATGTATTCCAGTTATTCCAGTAGAGTTAACAATTAGATAAAACACTTTGGAATATCCAGTCAGGTTCTTTCCAAAATGGTACTAATGCTATTCTTAACATGACAGCATTTAATAACTGACACCATTGTGTGAAATTGTTTCCAGTATTCAGTGAAAATATGCGTTTCAGACATGCAAATTTATGACCACCACTCTTTCTGCTCATCTGCCTGCCTTGCTGCTTGTTAGTTTAATACACACTTTTAAAGATCGCCCGCCAGTCACTCTAAACGACTAACAGTATGGTGCTGTGAAAGCAAGACCCTGGGTTCCGGAAACGTCTTGTACAAGTAGACAACTTAGAATAGTGAGCACAAGATGAGAGCCCTTAAAACAAGTGAAACTGTGTTGACAAGTGCTGTGCTTTTCTCAGAAGGTGCAGAACAGCATTATAGTATGAGAGAGAGAGAGGGGGAGAGAGAGGGAGAGAGATGTTGATGAGGCCCTCTGTTGTTTGTTTCCCATAATGCACAGCAAAAAACTCCCTTAGAATTTCTAATCACCTAACAGACTTGTGGCCAAGATTTGTGTGGCAAGTTATGAACTAATGAGCTGACCTTCACACATTTGACCCGACCTCTTTCTCTTGCTTGCTCTCTCACTCTCTGCCTCGCTCTGTCTCTCCATCCCGCTGTCTCTCTTATTCTCTCTCTCTCTCGCTCCCTCTCTCACTCTTTTGTTTGTCAGCGTCATGTAGTCTTGGTTGTTTTTAAGCTGTTTCCGAGGTGTAATACCTCAGGGCTAAAATCAGGTTAGGACTAAGACATTTTGTAGAATGTCTTATGATGTATGATGGAAAAAAATGTTATTTGCTCTTTGAGTTTATATATATAAAATATAAATACGCAATTTTCAGAACAGTATACTGCAATTTATGGATTGTTTCTATAGTCATTATTGAAATTTTTAACGCTATATTGTATTAGGAAACTGTGTATTAGGATACTTATAGGATATGAACCATAAAACATGTTGTTTATGGTTAAATGTTGTGTATGATTAAACATGTTGTATTCGGTTGGCTAGGGCATTTTTCCACTTTATTTCACACCCAAGCCCCATAACCATGGATTTTTTTTAATATTTATTGTTCTGTATGACATTTTTAAGGGCAAAATCTGTTAACTTTATGACCCAGTATTATTAGTTTCTTTTTTGCTCAGCGAAATGTTAAACGGTTGGTTTTTGAAGATTCCTCACAAATCATCGCCGTATGAGCACAGAACTAGAACATTAGCAACTGCCGCGCGACACGAGAAATGTCTTTAAACCTCACGGTCACGGAAAACTGTGTTCGGAATATTTTTTGGTGCGGGAAATAAGTAACATTATAAGAGGACTTAAATCACTAAAATTATAGGACGTGTCCCCTTTAAATGCAAAACCTGTCAAAATAAAAAGCCAGTTGACCGTCTCCCTCAGAGAAACATGTTTTTGAATCCAGAGATGCGCCGTTGACAGTTGATCACATGTCTCTGTTCTGGCACAGACTGCGTCAGGAGTAAACAGTGTTTTATGAAGTCAGCACAACCTGCTGATCTTATGCAGTCTACAGAATCTCATCTTTCTTAACTCTGTCACCCTCTCTCTCTCTCTCTCCCTCCAGCTTCTCCTCTCTCAGTAGACTTCCTGTCTTGTTCGACTTCAAAAGCCAGGGTGGGGACGCCTCTCGATACGAGTGGCATTGTGGGAATATGACTTGTGCAGCCGAGCAGCTAGAAAACAACATTGTAAATGTGGTACTTGTCATTAGCTCACAATGCAGATACAAATAAGATTTATGACCGAGAAATGTAATAAATGGCTGGCCGTAGATTTACAGCTGGTGTTTGTCAGTTTAACTGGAAAAATTGACTAAATTCTTTTTTATATTTGTGTATTAGTATTCAGGATTAAACGCTTATCTTTGCTGTTTTAAAGTGCATTGCTGCCATTATAGAATAAGATTACCCATGATTTACCTTTGATTACAGTAACATTTACAGTAATTCGAGGACTTACCACAGGTTAATATGGTGACCTTCAGATTTGTACATGGACTTGACACACATACAGACATTTGAAGCTATATTAAAGACATAATGGTTTTCATATTAGAATGATCAAATATACTGATTTGATGAGCATTACAATTAGTGAGGACCATTATAAATGACCTCAGTTTGATTTGCAACATATATCTGTGTTTAACTATACTTGTGAGGACAGTTTTTTAAAAGTATAGCCAAACACACACAGACATCACATAAATACTGATTATTTTGTAGTACTAGAACGTCTTTGTACAAAAAGAAATGTTTTGTGATTGCTTTGTGGTGCTTTTAGCTAAAAATGCTATTTGTTTTGACGTGTCTGTTAGTGTTTATACAATCTTGCACATCTAACTGATGCTGTAACGAACATCATTTTTGTCATAATTACCTTTGTTTGTTTTAAACAAGCTAGCAAACCATACATTTATGCAGTTAATCTTTTTGTTCACACACTGTGCTACTAAACAACATCTGGTTCAAACTGGTTTGAAGCTCAGCTCATTGGGCTTCTTCTCATGTAATGATGTCAGAGGGGGAATTCAGTGACAGCTGGCTTTTGCTTCATTGTATACTATTATCATTTGTTACGTTGTCTGTGTGAATAATTGTCATTTCATATCGTTTAAGCCGTGTAAAATCGTTACAAACACTATAAAATTACTTTTAAACAAGGTAGTGCTCTCAGCTGCCATATTGGTAGCATCCCGTTGTAGCTAAGATATTAAATTGGGACTAAAATATGACAGGAAATGGTATTAAAACACTGTCCAAGGTTGTTCTTTTAAAGACTGTTCATGTTTTCTTCCCTCCGTCCTGGACAGATGTTGCTCAGGTCCTGAGGTGGTGGGTGAGTGGCAGATATTGATCGTTTCCTGTCAGGACTTATTGGGGACTGGTGAGATCTTTCAGGGTTGGTGGTAGACTCACGCTCAGTGGCTCTTGTGCACACACACAAAAAGACATTTTAAACCCTAACACACCCAACTGAAGCAGGTCTCAAATTCTCTTAATGTTTAAAAATGTAAAGACATTGCATATTTTCACTCTTTAAAAAGTTCTTCAATGGTGTTAGCAGAGAACTCTCTTTTTATGAATAGATAAAGTAGAGTATATAATTCTGCTTCTGGGTATCTAGTTTACTAAGTGCCTCAAACAAAACTCTGAATATCTTTTAGATTTGATGCTATGAATCTGACAAACTTTGGCAAATCCAGTGATTATACGGCCGTCAAACGCGCACGTTGTATCGACCTCGTTAACAGTCTTGTTTCCAGGCGCACGGATAAGAAACGTTGCATAACAGCCAATCAGATTAGAGCTTGCCAGATTGATAATGGACTGCTTTCCAGTTTTGTGCTCAATGCAGTACACATCGGACAGTCAGTGAGTGAGTCAGTGACTGAATTGTGGGCGTGTCATCTGAGAATGAGACTTGTGTATCGATTACTTGATTACTTGAAGTACAAATACATATTGGTTTACTGTATAAACATTATGTCAAAACTAAAAGGCTTAAAAGGTTCTCCTTTGGCAGTAGATTAAAACTCTTTTGGTTCTAAAAGGAACTAAAAGGCTTAAAAGGTTCTCCTTTGGCAGTAGATTAAAACTCTTTTGGTTCTAAAAGGAACCTTTGGTTTGAAGTGTATATCTTTGGCACTTCCTGTGGATGTCTTTGGCACTTCCTGTGATGTCAGTGCAGTTGGAAGTGAGCTTTTAAATGCATCATTACAATGCATCATCAGTGCAGGGTGATGATTCAGATACCGTATGATAAACAAACGAACAGATCCTGACAAAGGTTACTCATTATATCAAACCTCAGACAGGAGAGCTTGTGCCATCAGTCAAATATGAAAGCGGTTAAGTACTCTAAGATACCGAGATTGGACCTTCCCTAAGTGAAATGACCCAGCTATATGCAATATGCATTACAGTCCAGCGAAGCCAAATGTTATTTACACATCCATTTAGATGTCATAAATCTATTGCATTTTGCTGCGAGTGTGCATTTACAGTAACATTTAAACTCTGTTATTATTACGCTTAATGGGACAACTTACTGTAATTCTAACCAGCATGTATGTCTGCCTTGATACAAAACGACCAGATCAAAATAACTGTTTTTAAACTTTATATTTGCTTTTATGTTCTATATGCGTTTCTATTGCACATCAATTTTTATTAAGGAAACAAGAGGAGGAAGGAATCTCGTTAACAATACAAAACATATGAGAAAAGAAAAAGGTAGTTCACTCCAAAATGATAATTCTGTCATTATTCATTTGTGCGCATGTTCAAATTCGCCGCACTTTGATTGGTTATGATACTTTGGAGAACCAATGAAATTTGGCATCAGAGATGTCACATGGTGCGTTGCATTTGACACGCCATATTTGTACATACATGTAGATGAATGAGGTTTCAGAACTGCTTTCACATTATCAGTGCATAAATTTCAGTATTCTGTTCACACAAATGTTTTGTATGGCTTTAGAAAATTGGGAATATAATGCCTGATTTGTATGCTCTACTTTATGCTGCTTTTTATAGTCTTATTTAATGGATAGTTTCCGGTCACCATTCACTTTCATTGTGTAGAAAAAAGTGTCGTCAACAAACTGCAAATTTAACATTTCAAATACGAAAGCAAGTAAAATGAGTTTTGAACAGCTAGTAAATGATGACTGTTTGGGTGAATATTCTTTTTAGGAGGGGCCACACAACAAATTACTGTTTTTTGAGTCAAAACGTGTTCAATACAACACATTTATTGAAAAAAATTGAATTTCCGCAGCGTGACTAAATCACTATTTCTGCCTTTTGACTGATAGGAAGCTAAACACTCATCAACACAAATAAGATAAAATGTATAATTGTTTCCCGATTCAGAAGAGACAACTTTGAATGGAATGGAAGAGAGACATTAACCACAGCGGAGATGACGGTTATCTCGACAACTTCAAACAGACGTGAGTGATGAGAGGAAGAAGCTGCGTTCCTGACAAGCCGAACGAGACGGCGATGTGAAGAGGCAATTAAGGAGGAGAACGCAATCGAAAATGACGAGTCTAGCCATTATTCAGACTCTCTTTGGAGAGGCAGGTGTGTTTGCCATAAAAAAACCAATGCACAGGTGACTGAGTGGGCTTTTTGAAAGACTCGACATCCGACCGACAGCTAGACTACAGTTTATGCTTGTACCATCAGTGGCTGTGATAACTTAAAAAGGCCTTCGTGGGTTTGGAGGGCTCGTTTTTTTCCGCGAGCTCATTTATTTACGTTGGCGTGCGGGGTTCAAATGTAGCTGACAGTTAAGCTGATCAAATCCTCGCGATTAATCGACTGTTCAGTCGTTTTTAGTTTTCATTTCCAAGAGCGCACAAGGAAAGCTGAAAGACGTGCCTGTGGATGCTAGGGGAGATGTCTGTTTCATAATGAATGCATGTGTCATTTTGTGCCGCGCTTTGACAGTCCTCCACGTGTACACTTAAATGTGAAGTATTTCGTGATATTCGAACTATAAGAAGAGGTATGCTAGCCATTAAATTCGTACTGAAGGGAATAGATCACCAAAACATGACAACTGTCATAATTTATGCACCCTGTCGATCCACATCTGTACAGATACAGTGTATTGCAGAATGTCCACGCATTTGAAATTCCTTTAACTTTGGTTTGTTTTACATTATAATAAAATGTATTAGTATGCATTTGGCGAACACTTTTAAACAAAGCGACACGGCGAATCTAGTTCAGTTGCCGTGCTTCAGTAAACTAATGTAGAATTGTCACTGCATCTCTTCTGTAATATTTAGCTGTAATTCCACACTTTCTACAGTCTCACTCTTTCCAGCAGAGCATTAATTTATGCTACGGAGAGAAAGCCGAGAGACAGACTGTGTGGGATAATAGAATAAATTGTCAAGCCTTTAATCACGACATTATCAGTTTTTAGGTCTTCTAAGTAAATGCTTCCCTTGTTTATGTGTGTTGTCATTAGGGGCCAAACTCCAAAGTCAGGCCTTTAGTCAGGAACATTATATTTCTAAACGACACCATCTTTGTGGTAAAAAGTGTGCATTATTTCAACGTACGCATGTTTAGTGAGGTTAAATAAGATTTCACACATGCATTTGTGAAGAATGCACACACAGGTGCATTCTGGGAAAATGGTTTAAAATAACATCAAAGGGATCAATGGATTAGTCGCATTTTAACAACAGAGAGCCCACGATCTCAGGCGTTAAATGTTGCATGTGCACACACGGTTCACGTTGGGGTCTTACATTGGAAATGCGTAGGAAGTGTAAATGACAGATGGTTGTGTTCCTCTGCTCTGTTAAGCAGGTTTCAACCCCATGGCTCTGTGGCTCGCTTCCTCTGTATCCCTCATGATGGGGGGAAAAAGAGGGGGCAGGTCAGCCTGGACAGAGGGAAGCTACATGAAACAGACACCTGCCTGTGTCGTACGTCTGTTGGAATGGGTGTAAGAAAGACTAGCGAGTTAGTGGCTGGAAACAGAGTAACTCTGTCCTATTTTTTGAGCCAAGATTTTGGTTCAGTCGATTTGTTTAGATTTTTAGAATTTTGGTTTTGAATTTTTGATTTTGCGCTGGTCGGTGCTGAAGGCATCGGTCCAAGAACAAGGAAGGTTTTACATTTCGCTGTTAACAAATGATTTGTAGAACAAATGTGCTGAACCTGTATGTTAAAATTACAGTAACCATATACAGTGGTCACCTAAACATTGAAGTTTTGATAATCTTGTGTGAAGCCTTTTCAGTGTGCAATAGAAGAATAGGCTGTTTGGGTTTTGTAGTCATTACTGGAAGAGGAATATAATTTTTTTAAATCAGTGGTTTCTGCAATTTTGTGTACTGGTGGTCCTGGCAAGATGTACATTTCATAGTAACCGCATAGCTTTTAAAATCACTGGTTAAAACTGGTTCTGTGGATATGTAAGTCTTTAAGAAGAATATCCAGTATGCGTGTCAGGAAATTAGATGTGGTTTATTTGTACAGAAAACATCCTGTGTGTGTGGGGCGTGAGTATGATTGCTGTTTTAACCAGCACTTTCACCCTGTTTGCTCATCTACTAGAAAAAATAGAAGCGAGCTAGTGTACTGTGAAGCTAAGTGATACGGCATTAAAAATTTATCATGTGACCACAATGGCAATTCTGGGGAAAACAAAGTAATGCGTAATTTGACTGCATTGAGCTGTGGTTTTTAGGAGCTAAATGGCATAAAGTGTTTCGATACTATGTCTCCATTTAACTTGTTGGCCTACAAAAACGTTAAAACGAGTGACTTAGCATCATGTTTTCCCTTCAACAGCTTTATTTCCCTTTAAATTTAATGTAATACATTTAAACAAAGTTGCTCATTTGTTAAGCAGTAGTGAAAACATCAAAATAAACTTTCTCCTTTTCATTATAACGTTCTATTTTGGCATTTCAGTCTTTGATTGTAATTTTTTTTACAGGTTTAAAAACAGGTTTTCAGTATGGTTTCAGACTTTTATGGTTTCGTCGGTAGAGTCATGCCATATTCCGTTTTTAATTAAGCCATTACAATGCTTAAAATAAAATCAATGCGGTTTATGCGAAAAGAACTCCATTGCACATTTCCCGCTCTTTCTGTGTCGTGAACGTTTTTTTGTTTTGTTTCCTATTTTGGATTTCGACACGCTCAAAAACAATAGATACCGCTGCCACTCATCGTTACTCATTATGCGATAAGTTTAATGAGAAATTTGTACTTTTGTCATGTTTTTGGAGACACAGAAAATTTCTAATGTCATTGAAGAAACACAGCGCCAGAGAGCTGTAAAAATGAGATTGTGTAGAAAGTGATGGGTTCCTTTTTTTAAATGGGAGACTACAGTGCGCTCAACAGATAAAACAGATTCCACACCTAAAACCGAGGCTCTGTTTTACGCACAGCTAATTGTAAATGCAAAGCATATGATTTAACTGTATGTACGGTATTTTCTTCTCTCTATATCTTAAAGTTAGTAAGTCTGGCCACATGATTGAATCAGCATTATTCTTTTCACAATATAATAACAAAAATTTGTATCATGATATAAATAAATAAATAACAAAACTGCTTTTTGATAATATCCTGCCATTTGTAGTAGATACTCTCAGTCACCATTTAAAAGAATTGATCACAATTAACACAACATGTTTCTGGTTTCCATACAACAAGATTGCAGGTTCACACCGGCTGTTAAGTACAGCTGCAATTTTGCTTGGTTTATTAAATCTGGGACTGGGGACTGTGATTTGAACCCTGTGCCCCTCGTGATAACTAGACCAACGCATTATTTGTACATGTATGTAAATAACTAGCAATTTGTTAAAATGTTTTGTGTTTCTTTGGTCATGACTTCATATCTAGGACACAGTTTTCACTGGCACCTGTGTACTGTATGTGCCATGCAATTACAACATAATTAAGGGAATACAAGGTAGGTATTGATTCTGCTATGACGTTCCAGTAACCGAATTGGTAAAGCATGCCAAAACCGTGAGTTGATTCCCAGCGAATAAACAACTGCATAACCTCCATGCGCTGTAAGTCACTCTGGATAAAAGCGTCTGCCAAAAACGCAAATGTTTCTAGGCTGTAACCTCACAAAAAACACTGTAGCTTCACATGCCACGGTCAACAGATGGCCAGCATGCAATTCAAATGGTTCCTGCTGGAATACATTCATATTTACAAGACAAAAAGAGCAACAATTTAGGTGTTACCAAGGAGATATTAGGGAAGGCTTTTCCTTTGTATGATTCAACAAAAGGCTGTGTTATTAGCTATTCTTGCTTGGCTAATTCAATGTTACGCTAAAGTATGATCTGAATTAGTTATCTTCCAACCTACACTTACAAATAAGGTTGATTCAGTATTATAACTAGTTTAAGGACGTGTGGCTGTTAGTTTTCATTTAGTGGATGGCGAGATAGTCAAGTTAAAATCCCAATAATTTACACTGAAGAAGGGAGCTGATCCGTATCTAGACCAGATATCTAGACCAGAATTTTACAGTATAAGGTACTGGGCTCTTTTGATTCAGGCCAGGAAGCATTTACCTAGAACCCTCTTTCTAGCAGTCACCCACAAGCTCTTATAAAATCTAGCACATACTTCCGCTCGGACAAGCAGAAACGGTTAAATATGTCATTACTGGCATATCAGTAATGACATATTTCTTCAGAAACCGTAAAATCTGGTTAAATATGTCATTACTGGCCATCGACAGGGTTCTTTCACCTTTTATTGTTGTTAAGAATCCAATAGATTATGCCCCCCTATATTTGGAGCTTTAGAGTTTGGAGTTTTTTTTGCATTTTAAAAATGTGGTTTCTACATACCCTCTTGCTTTAGTTCAGGTATCACAATGCTCTCCAGCTGCGTTCATATGTAAAACACCATTCTGACGTTCAGAATGGGCACCCGATCGTTCCTTTTCCAGGTCGAATCAGCAATGGAAATAAATGATCCAACGTCAGCCGTGTCGAGTAAGCGACCTGCCCTTCTTTAAGCTCTGCGCCATTGCAGTTGACATCTATGTAATTGTGTTCATCTTTCTGTAGTTTGCATCTCAATTGGAGTTTGTGGGCTCAATATCTTGCATTTGTCAAATTTTGCGCATGAGCTCCTCGGCAAATGGGGTAAAGATTGTTTTCAGGATGGTTCATAAATCAAATGATTGCCAATTGTGACCATCTTGCAGTACGAGATACAGTGAATCAATATCGCCGCACTTTATTACAAAGCTCGGTGGAATTTTGAGTCCTGATTGGTCAATTGCAACATTTAGCTTTTAAGTTTGTTTGTATAGTGAGCACTAAATTTACATGATTAACTATCATCCGGCTTCTTAGCTTGTTATTGTTTTGTATATTATTATTTAGCCATGTAATTAGTGGCATAATTCTCCTGCTGTGTCTCAGGGTCCTTACCAGCCTATCAGAGCCTTTGTCACTTGGTCACATGACTGCAGACTGCTTTATTCCTTACACATGCCATTTTAAAGCAAATGCACCTTTTGTTTAGTAGCGTTTGACCGACATCCACGGACTTCCATGGATTATAAGCGGTTTCACACTCTATAAATTATGTGATGAATTTGTAATGGTGTGTGGACTCCCAAAATAGGAGTTCACTGTCAGCCACTGTGAACTGTGAAGTGCATCACATTCACATTTTATCTTTCACTGTAGTGATGTCACAAAAACATGTTGTTACTTCCAGTTAGCTTTAGCAGACCGTACATGCAGTTAATCACTGATACTCACTGATACTGATACACTGGGTGCAAATGAAGAAGGTGCCAGTCATGTTTATTTCTGGTGCATTTCCTCATGTGTGTTGGCTTTCGTGTGAGCTGGTCTTCAAATACACCACGCTGATTTAGAACGGGCCAGGTGTGAATAGCACGGTGTAGTTTAGACACGGTTTTGATGTATTTAGTGACGCTCTGTAGCCTACAGGGAACTGATGTTCTTGTTAGCTCAGGGTTCTTGCTTGACGGACCCATGCTTGAAACAGAGTCTGTGTCAAACATTTCACCCTGCTACAGCGGCGATACAGCGCAGAATGTGCAGATGGCAGTGGTTACACATTAATTGTCTGAGGTTGTCTGAGGGCAGGAGATCTTGCCTTCAAAGCACTCAGAGTTCAAAGTGCAAAAACATCAGAGCTCAACTTACAGATGGGCAAAAACATGATTCCACAGCAGAAGAACAGAGATCATGATGGTGACCTCCAAGGGCTGTTTTCCCCTCTTTTAGTCTGAGGGTTTGACTATTAAAAAACTGTCTCTTTTCACCACAGGGTTCTGCTGTGCTTTTTCATATACTTAGTATATACTAAGTATTGATTTTTATGATAACACTTCATAAAAGCGTCATTAAGAAACATTACGCAATGCTTAACGAATCAGCGCTTTGTACATTTCAATGTACATCTCATATGCATAGCCTAAAGGATAGATCAGGGCTAGCCGTCACACTTATAACGCTACTAAATGTGTCTTTGTGTGGGGTTATTTTTCAAAAGTAAGTTTTTATGTCGACACAGCTGTTTTGTGGTCAAGACAGTACAGCATCTTTTCACTGTCAAACTAAAGACAGTTTATGTGAGTGTATATCGCTTGTATATAACCCCAATCATCCTTCTATATAATGCATAAATCAATGTTTAAATACTTTTACATTTATTTCACCTTATATAAGGTTTAGCTTTATGGTATATAATGTTTAATGGTAAGGATGTTCATTCATAAGTTCTTAAATCTGTCATCGGTATATGTACATACATATTAATATAATATATTTATAGAATTATATATACATATATATATATATATATATATATATATATACACTGTATATTAATATATAATTATGAGTGTATGTAAAGTCGAATTTAATGGACTGTTACATTATCTATTAGGTCAGTGTTTATTCTTTTGGAAGTGTAACATTAGCACAAACGCTAAATACTTACCATAACATGAGGTTTATAAACATATTTTAAAATCTTTATACTTATTGATGAGATTTTTTTAGGTCCTACTAAAATATCGGATAGGACATTCTCTTATCCAGTAGGAATTGATAATGAATTATGCATAAAATAAATATTTAAAAAAGCAAAACAAATCTGTTAATAAGGTTATGCTACTTATGTTTGGGTTGTAAATATGAACTCTATGGTTGTAGAGGTACATTCCTGCCTTACGTTTGTTATTTTATTTGTGTATTTTTAATTGACAATGATTACAGAGTGGTTTTAGCAATATTACTTGAATGACGTGGGATAAGTAATGATGTCATGTGTTTTCAATGTGGTCCTAATGGTTTCTGAGATACCATTTCAGATTGAAGATTCAGTAAAGTTTATTGGCATGGCAGAGAGCTTTAGATTGCCAAAGCAATAATCAGCATTTTTATATAATGGGTTTCATAGGCCAGACATAATAGGTTATGCTACGTACACAAATGTTTAAACGCATTATGTGCCTGTTGCAAAGTGTGTCATTTTTCTGATTTGATCTCTTGCTCTTCTCCAGGTGCGTCAGTTTTTAATCTGCCCAGTAGGTGGGACTTGATGCTCGGAGCATGAACCTCTCTCTCTCTCTCTCTCTCTCTCTCTCTCTCTTGCTCTCTCGCTCGCTATCCTCCAATTGCGCTCTGGCGCTTTAGTCTTCAAGTCGGAGCTCCAACAACCTGGAACTACGCGACAAAAAGAGCCGAGGAGACGGGGTAGCCCGTATCATGCATCCCGGAGAGGAGGACAGTCAGGGGTCGTTGATTTTTAATCCCTTCCTACATTGACGGAGTATTTTTCCCTCTTTCTCTTGTTACGTTACCGCAATCTCATTTATCTGACATACCTTCACTCATTTGCGCACCCGTGCACTCGCGTGTCACCATACGGATACCCGGACCGCTTTCTCTGCTCGCTTTTTTGCTTTTGCTTTTGAACATTTTCCGCCTCAAAAGAAGACAAAACATCAAGGAAATCACCTGAAACATGGATTTATTTTCCATCCCACCGCGCGTTGGCTGGTGGAGGGTCCTGTTTCTACTAAGCATCTTCCAAGACTACATGAGCTCCATGCTGGACTGCCCGCCGACCTGCACTTGTTCCACCACGGACATCTTTTGCAATAAGTCTTACCAAGGGAATTTCTTCCCCCTCCTGGCGCTACAGGACACGGTGAGCGACGGGAATTCCACCAACAGCCTCCAGGACCTGTTTGAGAACATCTCATCCATGTAAGTCAGTCGCGCAAGTGTCCGTCACATGTTGAGTCCATGTGTTCATTGAGATCAACTCTCAACTCGCCCACTCACGCCAGCCTTCGTGTTAACGTGTGGTATTATAAGAACTTAAGTGACGAACAGTCGACATCGCCTTAAATAACGGAAAATTCGTCGAGTTGGTCCTGTAGTTCGTGCAATTGAATGTTTAGGGAGAATTATTTGCGCAATGGTAAAACCAAGAACGCAACCATCCTATAGGTCTAAGTGATAAAGGGTAAAATAGGTAAAGAACATAAGACATAGTGCATAGTCTCGTGTAGAGTCTTAAAGGCTTGTAATGAACCATCAACAGAAGCGGTATTAAAACTAAAGAACCCTCTTCCAAAATCCTGGCTTCACCAGAGCGCAGATAACATTCCTTTTATATTCTCTTGGATACATGTCGAAATAATTGATGGGATTAATCGCAACATCCGAGGTTAAATGCGTCAGTTCTTGTTTTTTGGCTTCAGAGAGAAGCGTCTTTAATTGAGGCTGCTTTGTATTCATGGCAGGAATTCCAAAAGGAATTTTGTCACATTTTGTGAGCTACGTGAAAGACGCATTGTGCTTCGGTAAAGAGAGAAAACATGTTTGCACAAGTTTGATGTCATGACAGAGTCGTACAACAGCGTGAATTAATAAAACGCCAGGTTAGGAAAAAAGTGCGTGGAGATTTCCAAACCCATAGCTTGTTTCTACAATCTGTTCAAAGGGCTGATATGCCAATGCATAAAAGGCATATGGGGAAGAAGCATTAATGCTGTAATGTGGATAAACTCATTACGGGGTATGATGGTCTTTTTGATGGCATCTGATGGTTTTTAGGATAAATAACGGGGGACGCATAATGGCCCTCAACTGATCGGCGCAAATAAATAATAACGCCTCAAGCAAAGACAACGTTAATGTTGTTTTGTTCATCATCGGGGTAGGCCTAGCAAATAATGACATTCTGAATCGTGAAAGCTATTCGTTTAAGAAATTAAAACATAAATCCTCCCCCTCAAAGTTTTCGTTTTTCTCATTCTGACAGAAATGTTTCACTGGACCATTTTCATGAACGTGCTACATATTGATAATCCGTTTTCGTTATGCAATATCAGTAATGCAAAGCTGCAAATATATATGGAAAGTGCACATCAAGACGGATCGTGTTATTTCCTGTGGAATAATTTCAACGCCTGCGCAGCACTGAGAACAAAGCGCGTTTGGTGGAACAAAAACCCAATTCATGATTTATTCTTCGTTGGCAAATGCCTAGAAGGGGGATGCCATGACAACCTTATAGCGGTTTGTGATGGATTCACTTCTTCATTGCATTTTATCAGAAAAGCCGCATAATAGTGCATGCAAACTAATGCATGAGCGCAACAGTTTTTTTTAACTACCCGTCTCCAGTCACTTTTTTAAGCCACTAGAGGGGATAGTAAAACAGCAAAACTGCCTTACGCAGTTACCGTGAGTGCGTCAGTGAGGGACCATATTTGTGTGTTTGCTCGTTGTGTAACTCTTTAAAGTGCGCATGTTCTTTCCTCAACCAAGCAGCTATCTGCTTTGAATTAATTGTTTGCTTAAAAGATTTCATTTGGGGAGCATGCGCGTTGGGCGCAGCGAGATCAGCAGCCCCGACGCTGGACAGCTCCGTTAACTCGAGAGTGCATTGCGCCATTCTCACTGTTCCTTAAAAAAACGACCTACGTTTTTATTTAGCATTCCCTGACGAGCTATCAACCCACTTCTATTGTATTCAAGCGACCTTGACCAATTTACAAATGATGTTGATGCTCCTTCAGGCGACTACCCTCAATCTTACTATCGCTTCTAAATATGGAAAGTTGTAAACTTTGTGTAGTTCGAGGCCATATATAGCAGTGATGCAGGCTAGTTGTCACATGGGACAGTGGGCCACTATATATCTCAGTAAAAGTTCAACTTGTTTGTTTGTCGTCTTTAAACTCGTAGTTTAGAATGGTCATGATTCAATGTAGTAATTGTGAATTCTATCCACCAAACTGAATCATCAAAATCATTATAGTTGTTCTCTTGAGTAAAATGCATGCTAATCAAGCTAGTCAATGTCTCCTTTACTTTTCTTAACACTTTCTAGTTGTCAATTGTAGTAGGACATGTCTATAGTTGGTCATGTGACTGCATGTAGGGCTAATGTGTAACAGTATTTGTAAGGCCACTGTATAAACCGTGTGGCTAATATGAAATACACAGTACTTATTCTTTATAGCACTGGCTGTTGAGTAGTTTTTGTTGGTATTGCAATTTATTGTGATAAAATGCATTTGAGGTACATTAACTTGTATAGTTTTGCATGTTTTGATTGTGTTTTCTGGTAAATGAGAGACTGTGGAGAGAGAAAATCTCATCTAATGTTTTGAGAAAAAATAAACTTAAGATTTGGTCTTGGTATGGTACACGTTAGCAGCTTTTACAATCGACAGTTGTTTTTCCCAACTTTGTATTATGGTTTTCTGTTTGTTGTGCTTCAGAGTAATTGAGTGCCCTTAGTGTTGCTCATTTGTTTTCATCCAGCATATTCATTGCACTAATTGTCATTTTGGTACATTCAGCAATGCTGTTTCGATATGAACTGTGTTACTTCTTTATTTTGCTAATGGAATGTCACAATTCATGGTCGGAATATATAACTGCATACCAGCATCTCGCATCAGTTCCTTCATGTAGTTTTAGAGATGAGAAATTCATTTTATTGAAATCAACAAAAAAGTGTCCAAATTCAAAGATGGCTGTTTTGTTTCCTAGTGAATGTTTGAATATCTGATTTTTGTCTCATGTTTTCTTCCACAACTAAGCGTACTAGGTCTTATTAGGAATTCTGCATGCGTTGTAAGCAGAATTTATAGGCTATTAATGCAAGAAAACAAGTCACTTACTCACTATTGTGGATTGACCATTCAAACCCCATTCATCCATCCCAGGAGTCTGGTGAGTGGAATCTGAGCACCTAATTTCATGTGTGATTAAAAAAAGAGTGGATTAGCAACAGTTTGAGACGGGCCCGCTCGAAAATGACTCCCGTAAATCTAAATGGCGGTACTTTGCAAAGATCTCCGAAGCTCAATTACGCCGAAGCTTTTCAGAAAACGTTTTTAAAGTAAAGCAGCCATTTCAAATCGACACCTATAAAAGCCATCAAGAATGGCACCTACCTGCTGATAGATGGAAAAGCCATGAAAAAAATAGGTCGCTCATTGAAGACCATTTCAATGGGAACTCAAACGGCTTCTATACTGATGTTTTTGCTCTTTGCAGTGCATAAGGAAGATGTTGTTTTCTTTTAACGTTGCCCGCCTGCTTGATTGCTGCTTTCAGGTAATCAAACAATAGCTTCGGGCCACAAATGGATCTATAATTACACGCCTTATGTGACGATCAGACTTCCTCCCCTGCATAGGAATAGAAAGGGAGTATTTGTTGCTGTTAACTAGGCAAAATGTAAACTAAACGTTCACCAATGGTCGATATTCTGTTTTTGCCCAACTGGTTGCGTGATGCTTCACTATCTGCGACTCCTGACGCATCGTTCCGCTGGCAGGTGTGGCTATGTGCGAGGCCAGCTAATTTCAGAACGGTTTGTCTGGTGAGGGCTGCTGGAAACCGTGTTAGAAGCTGTGCAATCATCCATGGCATATGTTGTGCTAGGAGAGAAAGGTGAAGAGGGTTATTATCCCCCCGGATCAGACTGCCGCGTCTAAGGAAATGCAATAGGATCTCATTTGCGTTGGCTTTGGCGCCCGATGCCCTGGATGTAATACCCCTGTGAGAAAGGTCATAGAGATGGGACACTTCGCAAGCGATTGCTGTGGAGTTCTGGAAATGCATGGAATATTTATTGGCTATTTTGAGGCCAAGTGTGTGTGGATGTCACATGAACATGCTGGGCCAAGCAAGAGTCGGCCTTCCCAAAGCACTGATTCAGAAATTGTGTATCCAGTTTGTTCTATACTAAGATTTAAAGTCTAAGCTAAATTACTTTATAGAAGCAATATATCAATATATGTCTTAAAACATCGTCTCTCTCACTTTCATTAGTAATTGGTAGCTCTCTATCTTCTTTTTAAGAATTTTGTAATCAAACTGACCTCAGGCATAACACAAGTACTGCTGGTTAAAAACTCTGTAGAAAAAGGCCAATATTTGCTTAAAGGCTTTTGCAAAGACAAAAAAGCTTTTTACTTTTGTTGTGGACAGTGTAAAGTCAAAAGAGAGTCTGTTTTATTCACAGTCTATTTACTTACAAAAGCGCAGGTGCAGTTTGACTATTTCGAAAGCATTGGCTGTCAGATCAAAAGCTAAAAAAAGCTACTCATATTTTCAGAGTCGCTCCGGCGCTTGTTTGACAACCTGTAAACTAGCGTAGCGTCGCGCGCGTTATTGCAGTGTTTCTCATGTGACCTTTTTTGACATTGAAAGCTTAAAAAAGCTTTTGTTTATCATTCCGCTATGTACCGGCGTCAAGTGCGCACATGAGTGACCACGTCGCACGCATTATTATTTTCAATATTATTTTACACCCAACGGCCTTTTAATAATGCACTAAAACAGCCAGAAAGAATGCGAAGCTCTCCCTAATGTGCAAATTATGGATTTTGAAAGAAGTGGCATCGGAATACAAAGCTCACTGCTTTTGTCCCCAGTGCAGTGATGGGAGGTGTGCATTTGTGTGACCCCTTATGTTCATAATGTGCCTGCAGGCCCTCTTTATGATAACCATAATTGGGAGCAGGATCAATAGAGAACCAGCAGCCCTGAAGACCCTCGCAGTGTGGCTGCAGAGATGAATATGTGACAGTCAAGGTCTCGACATGCCGAGATAATCAGGATGCTCTTCCAATAACAGGATTGTTTGAGTTTTCCATTTCACGTGTTGTGTTGGGAGGTCATAAATAATGCCGGCGTGTCATTGAAATGGGGCAACGTTTGTCATGTGGTATTGATCACAGCTTCATCTACTAACATTGGAATGAGTATTTTATGTGACTGTTGCTGATGGAATATTTCCAGGGGTTTATTTTCCAAAAGATTTGTAGTTCTGGTCTGTGGCCCTGGATTGTAGGGGCCACTTAGTCACTTTCTTAAAATAATTTGTTTTATGTGACTTTTTTTGTGGAAGCACTATTACAGTATGGTTTAGTCCAAGACTTAGTTTTAATGTTTAGTCATAAGGCTAGGTTTCATTTTTTTAGTCCTAAACTAGGCTTTAGGGCTTAATCTGAGACTAATGTTTAACACTATACGAGAATGCGTATGTTGTGAGTGCAGTGCCGCAGATGTGGCCCACATAAGTGTGACATCATTATTGCATTTGTTAGATTAAACACAGTCTAGACATGAACAATAAAATTTACCAATTCATTTAAATAACTGATCTGTCTGTAGCTCCCCGGCTCTTTGTGACGCCAGATCACAGTAGGAAGTTGAGGTAAAATGATGGCCGCTGTTGCATCCAAACAGTGTGGTGCAAAAATATGTGCATGCCACCCCCCCCTCCTGCTGCTTCTACAAATAAGTTACCCGGCGCTTCGTCAGATCCCACACTGTGCACACTTCTGTTTGCATGTTTGATTGGTAATCGTTCCTTAGACTTATATGAATACACTCAGGAATGACAGTCAAGGATCCCAAGGTCGCATGGAGGTTTAAGTTTAAAGGGAGGAAAAACTGGAATGTTACAGCTTTTTGTATATTTGATGCGTTTGGTCATAATGAGCATGCATGCTAATTTTTTCAGTCATTTAATGCATGCTCCAGTTTTCCAGTCATTTAATTGGCTCTGTAAGCATATTATTTTTTTACCTAGTATTTCAAAAGCATCTTTTTGCATTTGAGCGGCATCTGTCACTTTTCGTTTGAAAATGTTTGTTTGGTAATTCATGGCACGGAATAAAGGGGAACGTAAATGTTTCATCTCTCAAACTGCTTTTCCTTCTCAAAAGCAAGATCTTAAAAATGCTAACATGGTTTATTTGATTATTTGATAGTCATTAGACCATAATGAAATAAAGGTGTGGTTATGTTTGGTTTGGAGTGAATTAACTGGTGAGCAAGATGTGGATGATGCTCGTATAATGTGATCACCCAGCGAGGACACGTAAGGGTAGTGCCCATAGACCATGTTGAAATATTGATCACTCTCTCCTTTCAGCACGATATAGCCCTCTACTACTATGGCTCTTTGTGAGATGCAGAAATGAATTCAATTTCATTTTGACGAGCAAAATTGTAAATGGACAATTTTCGTGTCTCTTTACGTGCGCTAGTCGAGGCAATTTTTAGCCAATGTCGATGATGAAAGTTAATGAAACACAAGCACATCCCACTGAGTCTCCTAATTCAATAGAAAGTTATTGATTGAGACAAAAGTAATGGAATAATAGTGACAGTGACATTCCAATCTAGAATATTCCGCGCTTCAGACAGCAGATAATACGAGGGAGAGGGCTTTGGGTTTCAATCACGAACACGTTGGAGGTAATTTCGCCCGCTGCTGTTTTAGATTTCCTGCGTTTTTATTCTCTTTCTCTCTCTCACTCCTGCTCTCATTTTTTTCTTTTCCTCCTGCTTGCTGCTGATCTTTTATTCATTGCATGGCTAATGAAGCGCCTGATAGACTGTAGAACACTGCGGATGATCCTGAGCAGTCCATTTCTTGGTTAGCTGGCAGACAGCGGACAAGAGGCGCCCACGGGTCGGCAGTAGCGCCGTTTTTACCGACTGACCGTTTATCAAATACTTTGTCTTTGTATTTCAGCTCCTTTTAGAAACGACTTCCATTCCAGACCTGGATGTATTTTTTTCATTTAAATATCAGTCACAAATCTTAACTAGATTTATAGTAAGTAGGTAAAACGCTTCTGAGGATGTGCGCGTCGCCCGCGAGATCAAGGTGTGGCTGGTTTGTAGCTTTTGCTTCATTGCCTCTGGTGGTGGATGTTGTAACTACAACATCTGTATTTTTTAAAGCTCTCATCAAAATGTCACCAATATATTTTCTGAAATAAACATATTTGAAACCAGTTTTTTATAATAGTATAGCAGATGTTTTACCAGTGACCAAATCTTTTAGATACTTATTATTTTTCTGTATGCTGGCTTGAACAGGGCTTGGAACTATGCCCTTTTCTGATTGGCTGACATCAACACAATACTATCATGACATAATTTTCCTGCAGCGCCAGGGTGATAAATCACATGACACATGACATTATGGCTTATGTGATTGGCTGAAGAAGTTCTAAGGTTGCATGAGCAAAGACGGCAGATTTAAAATCAGAGTCCCGTGGGCGAGTGCCAGCTGCCAACTATTTCCGCCTACTCTTGTTTTGGCTGGTAATCCACATGATCTTCAGCACTTTCTCTCTTTTTTTTACTTCCAGTACCACACTTTAAATCTCTCAGCTAAGTTTTACACTTATACAGCATATAGCAGGTAAGCCCATGCAGGAAAGACTGGATGCATTTGATTTTGACTGAAATACGTCAAGAAGTACGCAAGGCCAAAGGGTTTCTGTGTTGCCAGAGGTCCAGGGACTATGTGACGCTCATTGTTATTCACAGGCTGTCACAGCGGTAGGAAAACAAGAGTGGGCGTCACAAATGGGATTTAGCGTCTTAGGAGACACCTGCGCTAGGCGGATGCGGGTCGAGTTTAGCCGCATATCGCTGCTACCTCGTGGCTTTTTTTGGGCTGTTTTTGGATTCCGGGGGGAAGCTTTCCTGCCATGAGAGGCTAAGTGGGATTGTGCCTCCTATCTCTGGCATTTCTCTGTGTAATAAAATGTTTCTTCCAACTGCAAGAGGCTCAGTCTCTATAAGGTCATTGTGCTGATGTCTTGAAAACTTGTTTGGAATCCAAGTCCTAGGACACAAATATAAATGGACTGCTTTCTCATGCCAAGCTTGTGTCTGCCTTACTCCTAGACCTCAAATACACCGAGCACAGTATGGTAAATCTTAGATTTATTAGGGGCTTATAAAGCTGCAATACTGAGAGATATTTTCCTTCTAATGATACATTTATATTGCAAGTGGACAAAACTGCACTTTTGATTTTTACATTATCTAAATAAAACAGTGCAAAATCTGCCACCGCAATGGATTCTGAGTCGTTGCCAGGGTGTTGCTATGCAGCTTCAAAGCTGCACTTAGTGTTCTGAGTGGTTGTTAGCATGTTAGCACGTTGCTATGTGGTTGCTTGGGGATTTGCTTACCACCCCTAATATTCTAGTGTGTTGATATAATACAGGTACCTCTTTCACTGTAAATATTTACAGCCCTGTTGTCTTATATAAGATATAGCTGTCTAAAAATGAATACTTTGTGGTTGTAGCATTTAGCACGATTAAGGAAAAACGCATTTGTAATCACGGCCATTATCATGTTTTCAGTATGATTTAAATAACCCACTTTCCCTGCCACATACGCAATAGAGGCCCGGCCTGTTGTCCTGCTGTTGAAAAGATGCTGCCAAGCTGTTTTCTTTGATAATGAAAAGTTTTCAAGCTGTCTAACAGGTGCTCTGACCTGGCGATCTCATTTATGAGAATCGGTTTGGGCGACTGGTGGAGAGTGGCCAACATCCAAGATCTACAGGGCCTAATTACCCAGCTGCTGCTGAAGAATTTTTAATTTCCTAAAACTGGAAGGTAGAAAAGGATTTCCGCACCTGGCGAATCTGTCTTTCCATCTGTGAGTTGAGGGCTTTTTTATGGCCTTACACAAACGTGGTTGACTATAGATTTGGAGGGAAAATTTCTTAAGTCTTTTGATCAAGGTTCAAGGCAGTCCGCAGTCCGGAAATCAAGGTTCAAGGCAGTCTGGAAATCAAGGCAGTCCGCTATCTAGAGATGAGAATCAAAGGAAATAAAATAATACTGATTCACATTCTAATTCCTCCTAATGATTCTATTAAGATTTCTTTTAGTAGTGTTACTAAAATTATCCAGACACACAAATGCACATTATATTGCGTTTGCTGACCTCAGATCAGTCTGTTGCCAAATTTTGGGAATTTCAGATGAAGTCAGAAATATCGTTCATGCAAACACACACTTTTTTTCTCGCCTCTGTTCCGGGATCAGTTTTGCTAGCACGTACACGCCATAATCTCTCGGCAGCGTGGAGGGAAAATCTGATCCCAGATCAACGCTTTCAGTCTCGTACGTTCTGGCCCACACTGCAGTGAAGGAAAGCCTTACAGAGTGTGGGCAGTGTTCCTCCTCCACCGTGAGAGGAGTTTTAATGAGAGCAGAGCCGATGCATGTCCTGTGCATTCATAAATAGCTCTCCACCCACGTCAGGCTCCCTTCATCCTCCATCCACCAGCCCACGGCGCTGATATCAACATACAGCAAACGCAGTAAAACAGTAAGATCAAAACGCAGAGGGAATGCGCGGCCCCTCCACTGACTGCTGCATGCTCTCATGCTGACATTCAGCACAATTATCCTATTAATGTTTAAACATATAAGCACGCTTTAGGAGGCCGCTGGAACACATTTAGGATCTACTTGGCCCGAGGGTATTTGCACACTTAAACAACACTTGCGTGAACTGTGTTGCATTATGTAACAGAACATCAAAGCAAGTGTCAGCTGCAAACAAACGATGCCAGACCTTGACTGTACGGGGCCATTTTTACATGTACTGTTAAGCAGTTGTTGTCAGGGTGATTCTTAGTGGATATAAAGTAGGAAATCAGTTCCTCTCAAGTTCACACAGACATTTTAGCAGAGTTACCTTCATGTTTTGCTTGAAAGGTTTACTTGTGCTGTGTTGCTTAAATATAAAATATAAAAGCAAGTGTAATTTCCTTTACATAATTTTAATTTTTATTTGTGGCTTACGTGTTTGTATATATTTTTGGGTTAGTGTAATTATGTTCCAGAGGTTGTTCATGTTTCACGTGAACCATTATTTAAAGTTACAGGTGTCTGTAGGATTGAACATGTGACTTATGGAGATTGGAGTACTAGGTGTTGCATCTTTGAGATGTCACGACTCCTCGCCTGTGATTGGCTACTAATTTACATCATACTTGGAGCAGCATTGGAATTCTTTTGAGCATTTCCTTTAACAAAAATTGTTTTAGGGAGAATTTGGCACAAGCTTCAGATTGAAGTTTGTGTTTGTAGTTAGACGCTGTTTCGAAGGGTCATTGATTTTTTCCTGCTAGCATTGTATAAGCTTGCTTTGTATTCTTTCCTGCACATGAGAGACCTAACTGTCTGGCTTAGCTTTCATTAAGCTGAAGCACATTCAGATAGAGAGAGAGAGAGATAGAGAGAGAGAGCTTTACACGTAATTCCTTTTTTCTCTCTTTAGGTCTTTATATTGTTAGCATGGATTCCAGCGCGGCTCGTTTTAAAACCCCAGTGTATTTTTTTCTGTCAAACACAAATAGCACTGGCAGGTCATGCCTTTAAGTAAAACGTGCAATTATGTGACCGTAATTTGGCATAATTAAAGCAAGAAAATTGATATGCGCGAAGAACATCAACAATGGATATTTAGTTCACGTACATTCATCACTAATTCATGGGGATATCTTGTTTTAATTAATTCATAATTGCTTTGGAAACTTAGAGAGCTCACCACTGTTACTTTTTCTCCTAAATAATTACGACCGTGTCACCCAATGGGATGTTTTAGATTGGTAATTTGAATTTGATTTGAGTGACTTTTTAAATATTTCAAACGCAAAGAATGAAAAGTAATAGAACATTTTAAAAAGGACCGAGCGTTTAATACCCTGATAGGTCTGAGCAATTAAGAGGGGTGTAAAATTTGATTTGGCAATATTGGCGGTGAGTTAAAAGAAGACTAATAACTATGGAAATAGGTTTGGTTTATCTTTCCCGGCCACTGGCGCAGTGGATGCGTATGAAGTGTTCATTGCGGTGGTATATCAGAGCTTACAGCGTTTCCCCGCGGGAATGCGCGGCTGTGACGCATTACCTTTGGTTTTGCTCAGAAATGACTTGTGATTTGATGGGAATTCTGTGATCCAATCTGTCAGCAGGAGAATATGTTCAAGACACACTCGTGAAGTTTATCAGAAGCTGTTGCTTCAGTAGTTCGCTCCCGTGTTCATAAAACCACTTTCACACTAGCCAAAGAAACCGAACTCTGCACTTAAATCTTAAGTATGCTACCATCTTAGAGTTACGTTAATTACTGCAGTTTTGTTAAAGCAACTCTTTGTTATTTTTAGACTTTCTTTTGATAGTCTATATCAGTGTTTCTCAACCGGGGGTTTTGGGGCCCACTAGGGGGCTTCAGCGAAGATCCACGGGGGACCTCAAGATGACTCCTATACCAGAAACGAGCATTAAAACATGGTAAACTAAAAGCTAACTAAAAATTAAGATGTTTCTTAATATATACTTAGTGTAAACACTAAATACTTAGTGTTTATTAGTATTTTTATAACAAACATACTGTCATCTATACTATCAATTAAAGTGTGCTAACTGATCTGTCCTCTGACTAAATAACTAAATAACAAATTGATACCATAAAGGCTTTTCTGAATGTCTTCTCACAGTTCACACAAAGAGACCTGCACCCAAGGCAGGAAGCGTTGATTGACAGCTGTGCTGAATACCGAGTTTGGTGGATCTGTTTGTATAGGCGGAGAGGTGCTCAGACGCCAGAAATTATAAACCTGTGCTGACGGATTCTCGTCCCCCAAAGATTTAATTGCAGCTCTGTGGAGTGCGAGAAACTGAGGAAAACAGATGAGAAATTTCTACATTTATCTCTCCAGAGTGGATGAGTTTAGGGATCGAGCACAGCTCTTTAAATCTCGCCGTTGAAAGACGCTCCACTCCCCACGGCTTGTCACGAACACCCCCTGCGATGAACCGAGCCCGGATCATGTCTTAAAATCCAACCCCATAAGCATCTCACTCGCAGTCTAATTGAATTCCTCAAAATGAGACGCTCGTGCCAGCAGCTTGCACCCTCTATTTCCCATCATCGGCTGAGGAGCACATGGGGGTTGATGGCGGAGCCCTCGCGAGCTCTTTTTTTCTTGCCGTGTCTCGTCTTCCTCCTTTCAGGGTTAGTTAGGAAGATGGAGAGAGAGCAGATATTTGCGCAGCTGATCTGCAGGGAGTCGTCTGGGTTCCACAGCTGACTGGGGAATAATTGATAGTGGTGAGGTTTGGATTCATCCATGTGACTCAAGTCTTTTGATTGGTTTATCCAAACGATTAACTGATTCTTCCATGACCTTTTTTGCAGGTTATGTAATTATAGGCAGCAACTGGTGTAATATGAGCGATTAGTTAAATTATTAACTTTATCAGTACAAATTTAAAGAATAAGTGTATTCATATTTTTTCGCGTGGCAAGTGTTTATTAAAGCGCTTGGCAAAGCAGTTTTTAAAGCTGTCATTTGAACGAGGGAGAACTAAGTGTTAATGCATGAAAGTAAGCCAAAATAAAGATTTATTCACTTTAAAGCTTCGGTCGTGGACGAAACACCACAAATAATTGAAAAACACGTGTTACGAAAACAGCATGTGGTAGCTGTGTACGATCACGGTTCATGCGCTTTTGTTGTTTTGGAAGCTGCACCGTGTCCCAAGGGTACGTCCAGCGAAGGATGTGTGTGCGCGTGCGAGTGTGAGCCCCCTGCCAGGAAGGAAGAGGAGTCAAAGCCCACCCTCCACGCACCCTCCCTTGGGTGCCTTTGTGCAAGACGAGGGCAGACCCTGTGTTGCATTATTCATGGAGTTGTGAGTTATTTCTGGCCGCTGGTATTGACAGAGCATGATGTTGAGCTCTACCTCGTCACATTCGTAGAAGAGAACGACACTCAGGTTAGTCAGATTATGTTCCAAGGAGACACTTTTGAATCAGGCACTTTAGGCAATAAGATATCAGAGGCTGTTCAGGCTGTCAGGCACGATGTAAAGCATCGACTCTTCAGCTGTGATTAGAATCGCAATATGGCACGTCTTCAAGTGCCTTGTTACTTATAAATAAAATGTTTAACACAAGCTAAACATTAAGTCGCAAGTGTTTATTAAAATGTTATTTTTGAAGTAGGAATCATGTTTTTCCATTTGAGGTTATAGGACTTGAAAGGTAAACTGTGATAGATTGCAGCTGTGCCAAAGAAATACTGTAACAATCAATTTTAAGTGCCGTTGAAGTGATACTAATAGTAGCATTGTGATGAGGTCATAGCTGAGGTAATCTCTTTAACGTCCATCTGTGTTTTCTCAGAGAAAGCAATGACGTGAAATTGAGAACAAGTGGAGACCGTTGCTTCAGTCTCGTGCTCCTCAGATTTTCCTCCTGAAAAAACGGACCACAGCAACCCCTCCCGGCAGGTGTCTGCTCTAGACCTTCAGAGAAGGTTTCTACAGGGCTTTCAGACTGCTGTTCGACTTTAAATTCCAACACCAAATTATGCAAATGATGGTGTAGCTCTGTACAATTACTGTACATTGTACTGCACAAATTACTGTATACATTATCAACAGTTGTCTTATTCACGGCCATTTTTGTCTCCTGAAGTATTTTAGGTTGATACTTCAAAAGAATTTATTCTGAGCACTTCATAATGTCTCCTGAGCCACGAAAGAGCAACCACGAGCAATAAAACTTTCCTCTTGGCACACACAGGTGGTCTTGCCAAACACCTTAAACTTAATTAGATATGCTGCTTGGCTATAACACACTCCAGGCCCACTTAGCATGAGGTAGCCGCTACAGAAAAGCTCAAATCCAGCGCACAGTCTCGTCTGCAGCACAAACAATAACACAGAGGGAATGTGTTGGTTCTTTTTCACACGGTACGGCTTTTGTCAACAGACCCTCAAACGGATCACTTGTCCCCTAATCCCAAATTCTCACTCCACACGTTTTTTGTTTCCCTGCATCCTTTTATCATGGTGCCTCAAAGTCTTAGCGACTCGTTTCGGTGAAAGCGGTTAGCAGTCCCCCATGTTTGCCGAGTGTGAAGAGAATGTCGTCAGTACGGCTTAATCTAGTTTAAAGAGCTAGNCCCCCTTTAATTCCCAACCCCCCCTTCAAACAACTCCACCCAGATCCAACAAAGAGATGATTGTCTTTCCTGGTGGACACCATCTTTCTTTGGTACACACAAAGACGGGTGAATAAAACAGACATGATCGTCACTTCAATTATCCTGGGCAATATATAACTACAGTGACATCAGAACTATAGTAAAGAATAAAGAAGATTACTAAGTGATTAATAAATGTGACTGTTTTTATTGAGTGCGAATCAAAAGGGCCTGGAAATTTGCTAATATGCCAATATCTTGGTTATGATACGACAATGTTGCGTGTAGTTATTTAAAACTCCTGTATTGCGATCTTTTACCTGCTTGTTTATCTTTCGTCTGGATTGGATTGTGTTTTGCTCAGTTATATTCCAAGCTCGTTCGAGTCTGGATTTTGTCCAAACAGACATAATTGAGTGCGCGTTGACCTAACGCTACAGTGTGCAAGCCACTTACTTTATCTGAATAGTGGTCAATCCTCCTTTCCCCCAAAATATTTATGTGAAAAGTTTAATTAAAATTATTGACTCTTGGCTCGAAGCACATCAATACAATATCATGAGCTGAAATTTTGCAGCAATTTGAATTATTGAACCCCCTCCAAATATTTAGTTGCAAGCAAGCTTATTTTCTTATTCCAGTGGAACGCAGAACTTAGACAGCGTATGTGAATCGTGTTTTTGCGACGTAGGTTTCTTGGAATTGCTTCACCTGACGGAAATTCAATTCAGAAGCGTTACGTTTAGCGTACGTTTCCGCATGTTGCTGATAAAAGATTGAAAATGAGAAGCATGTGGTATGTCAACACTCAGGGTGTGTTATTGCGACTGGCCTAATCTGAAATAACATGCCGTAGTGTTTGGAATTTATGTGCCACCTTAAGATCCACATAATAGACGATTTAGTGCATGCGCCATAAAGCAATAACAAAGCAGATTGAGTTTATGAATGCAATTTTTCATGCAGCTTTCTGGAGTTGTGAGTAGAAAAGAATGTCTTCTGCTGAAACACACGCTGTTTCCCCGCAGTGGCCGCTAACAAGTGTGCATGTGAAGGCTGATTGCATTGCAGTGTGTGTGTGTTTGTGTGTTTGTGTGTTTGTGAAGGAAGTAATCAGTGTGTTTTGATCTCTGTTCAACAGTATGTGTTTACTGCAGAAAATTGAGGTTTGAGGAGGTTTGCAAGCAGCTGATCTACTTCAGAGGGGTTGTAGTGTACAGCATTACAGGTCAAACGGGTTAATCGTTTTACTTTTGCTAACAAGGGTAGCAAACACAGTCAGCAGAGGTTGTTCTTCAGTGTGAGATGACTCCTGCTTTCCTTGGCCCATACTTATGCAACTATTCAGTCTTTCACAAAATAAAGGAGATATTTTACAACCAAAAATGAATGCAAATAGCAAAAATCTAGCTGAACTAGTTAACATTACTAATTGACTAGTCTGCATCCTGTTGAAAAGATCAGGTTGGATCAGTATGAATATTATGGGGTTTAGTGCAATATGGTGGAAAGGCGGGGCAAAGGAAGCTGCCAATCAAAACTTAGCTTACGCAGTGCTGACGAGGTCATCTTGTTAGTCTGGAAGGGCTATCAATCACTTAAAGGTGCCCGGGCTCTGCCCGCGAGCTTTCAATCAAGGTATTGAGTTATGAGCAGACCGGGGGAGCGTCTCAATCACTCGCTGTCTTCCGCGGGGCCGGACCTATTTCAACAACTGTATGCGTCAGCGCGCGATCATGATGGGTCCAGATGGGGTTCTTTGCGGTACTTGCCGTGGTCGTGTCGGCTCTCATGACTCATCTTTTTCCTCCCACCGCTACAAAAACACACACGCACATTAATCCGCCGTCACGCTAAGACGCGGCGCTGAATCGCTCTTCCCCCTCACAGCTCCGGTTTGGAGTTCTGGAGGAAAATACTGATAATATTGGAGGCACACTGCGACAGCCCTCCAAATAAGAAAATTCTGTCTTTATTTACTGACCGTCATGTTGTTTCA
>JAZGTI010003773.1:0-30180 GCA_036877585.1 Botia kubotai | reverse complement strand
CCCAGCACACTTCCTTTTCGAACTGTTGCCATCTGGTCGACGCTACAGAGCACTAAGCACCAGAACGACCAGGCACAGGAACAGTTTCTTCCCCCCAGGCAGTCCATGTCATGAACAATTAACAATGTCATGAACACTTACAATACACATGGTAAACACAACACTATTATACATTATTTGTTTGCACATATCACCACACCTGTACATACTCCTTTTACCACTTCATACTTGAATGTCTATATGTCTACATTACATATTGTATTTTTGCTATTTTGTACACTGTCTGTTCTGTATATCTGTATATTTGTATCTTTCTGTATATTTGTATATTGTATATTATTGTTTTTATTACCTGTGTCTTGTCTTGTCTTGTCACTGTCATTCTGGTGCACTGTAGAGCTTCTGCCACTACAACAAATTCCTTGTATGTGTAAACATACCTGGCAATAAAGCTGATTCTGATTCTGATCCATCAAGCTTGTAATCATCTGCTGAACACTTGGAAACGTAAACTTAAATGTATTTTATTGAGATCTTATGTGATAGACCAACACAAAGTAGCACATAATTGTGAAGTGGAACAAAATTGATATACAGTTTTCAAAATTTTAAGCAAATAAAAATCTGAAAAGTGTGGCGTGCATTTGTATTCAGCCCCCTGTACTCTGATTCCCCCTAAATAAAATCCAGTGTAATCAATTGCCTTCAGAGGTCACCTAATTAGTTAATAGAGTTACACCTGTGTGTAATTTAGTCTCAGTATAAATGCACCTGTTCTGTGAAGGCCTCAGTAGTTTGTTAGAGAACACTAGTGAATAAACAGCATCATGAAGACCAAGGAACTCACAAGACAGGTCAGGAAAAAAATTGTGGAGAAGTTTAAAGTAGGGTTAGGTCATAAAATAATATCCCAAGCTTTGAACATCTCAAGGAGCACTGTTCAAATTCATCATCCAAAAATGTAACAAGTATACCACAACTGCAAACCTACCAAGACATGGCCATCCGCCTAAATTGACAGACCGAGCAAGGAGAGCACAGGTCAGAGAAGCAGCCAAAATGTCCATGGTCACTCTGGAGGAGCTGCAGAAATCCACAGCACAGTTGGGAAAATCTGTCCACAGGACAACTATAAGTTGTGTACTCCACAAATCTAGCCTTTATGAAGAAGTGGCAAGAAGAAAGCCATTGTTAAAAGAAAGACTTAAGAAGTCACATTTTCAGATTGCCAAAAGCCATGTAGGGGACACAGCAAACATGTGGAAGAAGGTGCTCTGGTCAGATGAGACCAAAGTTGAACTTTTGACCTAAATGCAAAGTATTATGTGTGGCTGAAAAGTAACACTGCTCATCACCATGAACACACCATCTTCAGCAGGGACAGGGAAACTGATTAGAGTTGATTGGAAGATAGATGGAGCTAAATACAGGGCAATCCTGGAAGAAAATTTGTTGGAGACTGCAAAAGACTTGAGACTGGGGAGGAGATTCACCTTCCAGCAAAACAATGACCCTAAACTTTCAGACAGATATACAATGGAATGGTTTGGATCAAAGAATATCCATGTGTTAGAATGGCCCAGTCAAAGTCCAGACCTAAATCCCATTGAGCATCTGTGGCAAGACTTGAAAATTGCTGTTGACAGACGCTCCCCATGGCTGAGCTTGAGCTATTTTGCAAAGAAGAATAGGCAAAATTTTAGTCTCTAGATGTGCAAAGCTGGTAGAGACATACCGCAAAAGACTTGCAGCTGTAATTGCACTGAAAGGTGGCTCTACAAAGTATTGACGCAGGGGGGCTCAATACAAATGCACACCACACTTTTCAGATTTTTATTTGCTTAAAATTTTAAAAAGCATGTATCATTTTCATTCCACTTCACAATTATGTGCTACTTTGTGTTGGTCTATTACATAAAATCTCAGTAAAAAGCATTTAAGTTTGTGGTTGTAATGTGACAAAATGTGGAAAAGTTCAAGGGGTATGAATACTTTTGCAAGGCGCTGTAACTTAACATATTACTCATGAGGGAGAAATGTTGTGTGCAAATGTCTTTTCAATGGCAGATGCTTTTACCAAAGTGACCTAAAGTGTATTCAAGCTACACATTTGATGAGTAAATGTGTTCCCTGGGAAACAAACCCAGAACATTTTGCAATGCTTCACCAACTGAGCAACGGAGCTATAGGATTTGGGATAAAACACAGTTTTCTTCAGTAAGAACTGAAATAGTCTTATATGCAATAGGTCCAAAGAAATCACATTGGCTGCTGCTGCCTTGAGGCGTAACAGCCTCTGAGTCTGAAGGACTGTTACATGTTGGCCTAGCCAAACGCTACTTAAAGTGGCAAACCTTGATTTACCCCTAGAAAAGTAGTTCTCTGAACTGGAGAGAGCATGCTCTTCTTGGGGTTGAGTCTCAGTCCTAAGCAACTCGTATGAGCTAGTTCAAGCTAGTTCTTGAAAGCTGGCCATGACTAGCCAGTCATCTATTTAATTTAGAATGTGGATGCCCTGGAGTCTCATCCACACACTTTGTAAAGGTGCATGGTGATAGGGCTAGGCTGAAAGAAAGTACTCGATATTGGTAAGCTTTGCCCCCAAAAGTGAACCTGAGAAACTTCCTGTGTTCTGGAAATATCTTGATGTTAAAATATGTATCCTTTAGATGCTGCCTCTTTGCATCCTCTTTGCTGCCTTTGAGGAAAGCATGGTCTTCGGAAGCCATAGAATGGCTGATGGCAGCGTCAGTCTGCTTGTTGGCATAGAGGTTGAGATCTGTGGCTTGGCAAAGTTCCTGAACCATGTTCATCAAATCCCCCCCCTGGTCCAGGTCTTTAAACAGGTCAAACTTGTACACCTGCCATCATGTGCAGAGACTCCCAAGGCCTATAGGCCTTACCCACCAAACTGGATGTAACCCTATACGGTTTGGAAGGTAAGGCAGGTATCCTCTGCAACAAAGGCGTAAAAGGCCTGCCAGCATCTCTTCTACCTTGGGCATCATCCTATTTCCGTGCTTATGGAACCCCATGATGCAGGAGTAAACACACAAGTCGAATATGGATCCTTCCATGACTTCAGCATCTCAGTGTGAAGGCAGGGAAGAATTGGAGGTTACAATGGTGAGGCTGTTCTCAGTTGGACAATGAAAATCTATTGCCTAATTTACATCTTACATCTCTTAATGTGTTGCCATTTATCTGGCCATTCAAGGCTGTTTCTTAACAGCACAAAAAAAATCACAGCAACCAGCTCCTCAAATGTGGCTTAAAGAGAAAGCTGTTCTGCCTCAGCACCCTCAGACTATCATCTGATGCTGACAGCATGAGTTCATCATCTGGCTCAAAAGTAACCACAGAGCAGGCTTCTGAAGCCAGTGTAAGCTGTGACTGCTTATACACAAAGCCAATTTAAACCGTGCAGACAGACACATTTGTGAATGACCCCTCAGCATTTTTGTCTTTCTATTACTTGCTAAAAATGTCTGTTTGTGATGAAAAAGAGAGAGAAAGAGAGATAGTACAGGTATGTGCCAAAAAAATTGAATATTGAGGGAAAGTCCATTTATTTAAATAATTTGTTTCAAAAAGTGAAACTTGTATGTTCACTACACACAAAGTGAAATATTTCAAGCCTTTATTTGTTTCAATTTTAATGATTATGGATTAAAGATTAAAAAAAACAAATCCAGTATTTCACAAAATTAGAATATCATGACAAAGTTCAACATTGTAGGCTCTAGTCATCTAATTAACGCAAAACACCTGCAAAGGTTTCCTCAGCCTTTAAATTATCTCAGTCTGGCTTAGTAGACTTCAGAATCATGGGGAAGACTGCTGACTTGACGGTTGTGCAGAAGACCATCATTGACACCCTCTATAAGGAGGAAAAGTCTCAAAAGGCAATTGCAAATAAAGCTGGATGCTCACAGAGCGCAGTATCGAAGTATATTAACAGAGTGTTAAGAGGAAGGGAAAAATGTGGCCGGAAAAGGTGCACAAGTGACAGGGATGACCGTAGCCTTGAGAGGATTGTCAAGCAAGGGCGGTTTAGAAATCTGGGGGAGCGTCATAAGGAGTGGACTGAGGCTGGTGTCAGTGCATCAAGAACCACCACATACAGAGTCTGCATGACATGGGCTACAGCTGTAGAATTCCATGTGTCAAGCCACTTCTGAACCAAAAACGTCAGAAGATTTAATTTGATCTTCATTTGAAGATTTCAATCATTTTATTTGGAAAACAAGGTCCCAGAATCTGAAGGAAGACCGGAGAGGCACAAAAGTCAAGCTGCTTAAAGTCCAGTGTGAAGTTTCCACAGTCAGTGATTGTTTGGGGAGCCATGTCATCTGCTGGTGTGGGTCCATTGTCTTTTATCAAGTCCACAGTCAACGCAGCTGTCTACCAGGAATTTTTAGAGCACTTCATGCTTCCTGCTGCCGACAAGCTTTTTGGAGATGATGATTTTATTTTCCAGCAGGATTTGGCACTTGCGCACAAAGCCAAAACTACCAGTACCTGTACTCATGCTCTTCCAGCTGAGTTACAGGAACACTCACAGGTATTTTTTAATTGTCATGCAAATGTGATAATGCAAGAAATGTTGTGGCATGTCTAAAAGCATCTAAATAAATCTTAAGCCCCTTTTTCCTACTGTGCAACATAAAAGAAAGTGCATGGAGTCTTCAGTCAACTGCTGTGGAGGGATAAGGATGCTTTTTTTACCCTCCTAAGGGGGGGCACCAAAAGAAAAGACACCAAGCACATCCTCCTGCACATTACCTATTGAGCTCCAACACCTGGAAGGACACTTGCTCTACCCTGAGGTTGTAGAACCTCTCAAAGGTGTTAGGTGTCACCCAGCCTGCAGCTCTGCAGATGTATGCTAGAGCCCCAGGAGGAGGCAACGCTCCTAGTCAATTGAACCCTCACCCCAAGGGGGCACAGCATGCCTTGGGAATGCTGTGGCATCCACTATCCAGTGAGCCAAGAGGGTTGTTTAAGGGGCAGAACCTTAAGCTCAACTGACTCAAGTGGCTCAAAAGGGGCTCTTTGAAGTTCTTTTAGGGACTACGAGAAGGTCCCATAAGGAAAACAGGGGAGGCCTCAGGGTTTCAACCGGTGGTCAGGAACCTGATGACCAGCTTGTGCTTCCCTAAGGACTTGCCATCCACTGCCAGATGATGAGCTAATATAGTAGCCACATACACCTTCAGGGTGGAAGGGGGCAACCTCCCTGTTGTAACAACAATGTGCCTGGACACTTGTTCTATGGCCATCCCAGCCCATAGAAAGGCAATGTCCGACCAAGGGCTGAAGGTGACCTTGGTCGTAGATGCCATATGCCACAGGAGCCTCTGAAGCAATTTCAGTGGGACCACTGTCTTTGTTCTGAACATGTTCAGGCATTGCAGCAGTGTCGGAGAGGTATGGTATGCCACCACACCCACCAAAACTCCATATTGAGAAAAGAGATGCTGTATGTTGGGGAGAGCTTGCTCTTTTACCAGTTGACCTGAAGCCCCAGATGGCTGAGGTGCCTGAGCACCAAGTCCCTGTGCTTGCACAACTTCTCCTGAGAGTGGGCCAGGATGAGAAAGCGAATGCCCACTTCCCTTAGCGGGGCAAGGGCGGCCTCCAAAACATTAGTGATGGGACAACCTGAAGGGGAGGACTTTTTACTGACATGCCTGGCCCTTGAAAGCAAACCAAAGGAATGACCTGTGTCGAAGCTAAATTGAGACATGGAATTATGCATCCTACAGGTCGACTTCAGCAAACCAGTCTTGGGTATGAACACATGTGAGGATGCCTTTCTGCGTCGACATCTTGAAGGGTAGCTTGTGTAGGGAACAGTTAAAGACTCGCAGATACAAAAATTGGCCATAATGTAGTACAGGCTAAACAAGCCTAACTTCATCTCAGCTTAAGGGACAGGCTCTATTGTGTTCTTCGCCATGAGGACTGCATTCTTTGCTTGCAGGACAGGGGCATCTTTGTCTGCTACCAAGGGGCAGAAAGGTGAGGTGCTGGGGCCCAGCTCAAATTGAAAAGAAAGCTGAGCTACAGAACCCAGCAGAAGGGTGTGTGAGGAGAGGTGCAGTGCATCCTGTGAAGCAAACCAGGTGAAGTAGGGGGACAAGCCAGGCAGTAAGAAAACAACGTGTCTCCCATTGTTAGGCAGCATCCAGTTTGGCTCAGAGTGTAAGGAAAATGCTCTTTTAGTAAGAAAGAGGGTACCTTTGGCCTGGCTGCGAAACAAAAGATAAAAGATCCTCCACCCCAGGGCCTTCTCTGGGAAAGAAGTAGTCACCACCACCTGGAAAAAAGCAGTAATTCACTCCACGTAGCTTATCTTAGGGCCCTTAGCTGTCCTCCCGGAATGCTTGTCAGGGGCATCAGGGCTGGGCATCACTTTCTTGTGGCTGGCTCTGGGTACAGGGAGTGACTTCCGTCTGTGGCATAACAGGTGTGGCGCCACAGGAGGATGCCACAATCCAACTGCGAACACTACAGTTAATGTACAGAATGATGACATTTGTTTTGTAGATCATTTTAGATCATTGTGTTTGTAAGCATTATACTTTTCATGAAATGTAAGACTTGAGATGTAAGATGAGAAAGAAACTGAATCTAACCAAAAAACTTAGAATGCTTTTTTGCCCAGGGGAATCACTATGTTGATTGGAGCGAAGATCTGCTGAATCAAATTTTCTTCTCCCTCAAAGAATGTAAGGTGGAGTGCATGCAGAGGCAAAAATCTGAAAGAAAGTAAGCTGCGGCCAGTCTTGTCTCATTCATATAGCCATAGCTTGGCTTGCAACTCCTTTCAATGAATGCCTGTTCATGTTCACTGAAGTGTTTTTTCTACTACTCGAAGGTGATTGGGCCCCCATGCGAGACCCCATACATTGACGTAACATGGAGCATGACTGACTGAAGGCAAATCTTGGTTTATGTTTCCATTGCAGAAAGATGGCTATTTATGGTCAAATACATGTAAGACAGTTGTGGCCTAATAGTAAGAGATACTCGTAGCCTGAACGTTGTGGGGCGATTCTCAATGCTGGCATTAAACTGAAGCGCACGTCACATCTCGCACGTGAAGACACAATCACAATTCAGCAAAGAGATATTTAAAAAAAAAAAAAATACAATTCGTCTATTCATTTTCCAAACCCACTTGTGCTTGTCCATGGGGGGCTGGGGCCTAGGGCAAACACTCACAGTGACAAACACCGCTACTGGCAATTTACGTACATCCAATTTACCTAACCTGCAGGTCTTTGGACTATGGGGAAAATGGATTACCTGGAGGAAACCTATGCTGACACAGGGAGAACATGTAAACTCCACACAGAGAAACCTCCTGGCTCAGCCTGGACTTGATCTAGGAATTTTCTTGGTGTAAAGCAACAGTGCTAGCCACTGTGCCACCCACAAAAAATGATTCAGTTATTTTTTCTAATTTTCACACTTTAGTCTTACATTTCATAAAATGTATAACATTTACAAACACAATGATCTAAAATGATCTACAAAACATGAATTCATTCTGTACATTAATTGCAGAAGTTCAAAAGAATTGCAGAACAAACTTAAAGCAGAATGTTTGAGGAATATCAACACACTGTAATGAGAGTTTCTCTGCTTCTTATCTTTACTTTCACTAGCATCTGTAACATTTAATGCATCCTGTTCTACTACTTAGAACAGTCAACAAAAACACACACTACACGGAGTTTGATGAATCTGCTCTTGCGTCTAGAATTTATTATGGTCATTTACAAACGTAAACACACTGTATTGTGGGAGTAGCTTGAAATTCTGATGCATATTTAGTGATGCAACAGGATTGAATTTAAAGGAATTGGAGAGGTATCACAGCAGTAAAACAATTTTGAACATTTCTGACATATAACATTTGGTGTTTTTTTTTGGCAGCCATGATCATCATTCAGTCTGATCATCATACTGGTGTGCTGCCTTTAGCTTTAATTATCACTGAAGTCTGAGAAAAGGTGAACGGAGAAAAAACAAAGATGTATCTTTTGAAGGATATTTTTTACCGTCCGATGATTTTAGGAGCTAATATCATAGCAGTGTTTGGGAATGTTTCAAATGCTGTTTTCCATTCCATTTTCTGAAAGAAGAAATGTACATGGTACTAGTGTACAAGGTTTAACCTTGAGAAGAACATCAGTTCTTCTCAGCATGTTTCACTTCAGGGTTCAAATTTATCATTGCACGTGTCGATCTAACACAGTGATTGATTTATTATTGGCAATTGATCTTTACATTTTTATAGTGTCATGATTGTTTTATTGTAATGTGGTTTATATATTTTTATACTATTCATAGTTTAATTTATGGGTTTTGTGGATGAAGGCATGTCATGCAATCTGTCCGTGTTGACATTTGCCTAATAATGTACGTCAGATGAGGAATTAATTAGCACAATATCAATTAGCACAATGAGAGTCTATCTGAATGCTTAGCCTGTAAAAACAAAAGTTTATGAGAAAGGTTTTCAAAGATCTGAAAAAAAGTTTTTAAAAGATCTGAAGGGTATTTTCTATTATCCTATCTTGTATAGCTTGTATTTTATTATTTCCATTTAGGATTGGTTTCTCCCTGCTGTCCGCAACCCACATAATGACCTTATTGAAACTAGTTATTCATTGAGTTATAATTGATTACTTTATATGCACAGTTATATACAATCATTGAAATGTCTGTGCATGAAAAGTAAAATTTAAAAAATAATACTAAGAAAAACTTTTGCAAGAAAGTTTGTGATTTAAATTTACCAGTATAGTGGACACCACCAGTGATCTGTTAGAGAGAGAATCTGTTACATTTGCTGCCTTCCCCTTCTGGTTTTCTGTCATGTTCAAGCAACTCACAGCATCCCACGTGCCAATCTGAAAAAAAACAACATCTTCTAAAGAGCATGACACAAACCAAAACTAAAGGACATGGTGATGTAGTTATAAATGTGACGTTTTTAATTTGTTCCATGATGATAAATAAGAAGTTCATGAATAGTTTAAAAAGTGTGGGTTTAAATCATACACTGCATAAAAAAATAATGCAGGTCCTAGATTACACTACCAGTTGTGATCCTGCGTTATCACATTAGACAAGAAATGATTGGCTGACTGAGAGAAAGTAAGACTGGAAACATGGCCCTCCATTAAAAACAGCGGCCTCTAATGTGGATCCAGAGAAGTTATTGGCATTTTGGGATGCGGCTTTGGGAGTCTGAGACCCCAGGCAATGTGCCCCACATACCTGGTCAGTAATCCTGCAGTGATAGAACCTATAAAATCATCTTGATGAATGTTGTCTGAGTTTTTTTTTTTTGTCAGTGGAACATTATTTAGGCCTGCAGGAAGTGATGTAAAGATTAAGCAAAACAGAGGCAGTAGAGAGAGCCAAATGTGACTACCCTTTTCTCTCTTCTCATAACAAGATAGGAAAGTGGAGACATGTATGTTTAACCATAAAAAATGAAGTACATCAAAAAACATCAGACCTGCAGTTTGTAATTGCAAATTACCTGTTTATTTCAACTTTCATCAGGCTAAAGGGCTGCTGAGGGGTTTATTATTAATAGGATCAATTATTCATGGAGCTGCAGCCACATGCAAAAGAGAACTCTCTGTGTATGTATGTAAGCTGTGTATGTGAGTTTGAATATGTGGTTTACAAGGACACAAATGTGTATAATGATGTGTATAACTTGTATTACAATGTAATTATGGTTTACATGGACTATTCCTCATAAACTTTAAAATTGCTTAAAAACATACTAAATGGTGATTTTTTATTTAAAAAAAAAAGGTTTAGGGGTAGAGTTATGGCTAGGGTATAGAATATAGAGTTAGTATAAAGTACAGTATAAAAACACATTACATCTATGGAGAGTCCTCAAAATAACGTATGCCAACATCTGTGTATGTGTGTGGGCATTTGTGTACATTTGTGATTTTGATTGCTTTTCAACAAGTGGGTGGATAGGTAAATGTGTGCGTTTGTGGATATGCACATATTTCTTCTTATGAAGCAGCAGGTATAAAAGTACTGATGTTAACACCAGAGGAATTTGGCACAGCTACCTTCTCCAAGCCTTCTTCCTTGAGGGTGATCACATCCAGATCGAAATCTGTCCTCAAGCCATTGGTTTTGTTGAAATGTATCCGCCCGGTCAGGCCGTCCCAGTGTGCCTGTAGGTGTGGGGAAAAATAATAATTACAACAGGCCTGAACGAGATGAATTTTTCTTTTCCAGACAAAAATTCATCATTTATCAGAATGCCTGTTGATCACACATAGATATACCATATATCTGAAAAACAAAATTGTCCATGGATCTATATTTAGCATATTACACATCTGTATGGATTCATCTGGAATCTGTGGGGCTGTAAACATTATTATTGTGTACAAAAGTGTATTCAGTCTCTGATTTCACATTCTAAAATTTCACTTCAAAATGAAAAGAGAATTCAGAAACAATTACGTTTCAATATTTCAACTATTTGTTACCCACTATAATAAAAAAAATTTCGTTTCATTCTCGTTACTGTAATTGTCACAGACACGCGGGGAAGAAACCAATTGCAGACAGCGATCTTACAAAAAACACTTTATTTAATAAACATAGAAAAACAAAGACCCACGAGGGGGTTAAACAGCAACAAAACCCAAACTCAAAACAGAAACCCAAAATACAACATAATCGGGGCAAAATCACAGGACAAACAGGCAGTGAAACATAATAAGAACAGATCAATTTCAAACATTTTTATAATTTTACTTCTCAACAGAATTACAATTATTATTTTAAATTAATTATAGACTGATCATTTCTTTATCAGTGGGCAAATGTACAAAATCAGCAGGGGATCAAATAATTTTTTCCCTCACTATATAATCTTTCTTTATAGTCTTTATTGAAAACATCCCATTAAACATTTACAATGCTGTGGATAAAGCTGACTTTGTAAATGACTACTTTGTTGTTATTACCCGTGCTATTGTTTTGTTATAGTTGTTCTTGAGTTAAACTGCCCACTATTCTTCAGAAAAAAATCTCCAGGTTCTTCACATTCTTGCTTTTCCAGCATTTGCTTCATTTTTGCTTTTGAGATTCATCTTCTTACACAGGGCAATTGATGGACAACTATTACAAAAGGTGCAAACATTCACCAATGCCCAAGAAGGCAACATGATCCATCTAGAGCCGGGGAGTGTTACCTGTTTACTTTTTCCACTGCACTTTTCATTAAAGCACTGTGAACCTTTAATGAAAAGTGTTTATTATTATTATTATTGTGTGGAAAAAATGAGAATGCTAAAATTATAAAATTATGGGAGGGGCAACACTGATCTTGTACTCCCCACAGAAAATGTGCAGCTGCATCCCTGGATGATAATGATGTTATAGAGAAGCATTACAGTGCTGTGTAACACACTTTTGTTATCTTGAAAAGCTGTCTCAGGTGTCTGAATCACAGTCTCAGGAAAGCCTGAAAGATTCTGGAACTCTAGGGTAGCCAACCTGCCATTCAGAATTGGCCTGCAGGATGAGGAACTGGTCCATGAAGATTCAGTGATCAGGTTTGGAGTGTATTTGACATAAATTTATTTTATTAATTTGTTTTATAATTCCTGTAGTGAAATTCCCCTGTATTGTGTATTGCAGTACCTCTTTGATAAGGGTCATGAAACGGTTGCCGAAACGCCAGGGCTTGTGTCGATTACACTGAAGTGAGCTGACCGTGATTTGAGGAGACTGCTGGACGGCCACAGCAACCACATGCACCGCATCATACATCAGGGCTGCGTCTGTCTGGTAACACACATATACCACACAAGGTTATTCCACCATCAGTGACACACCTGCAGCTTTCCAAATCCGATTAGTCCCGTCTTTAAAATACATTAAAACTTCAGTGCCACAATCCATGATTGGGTCTTATTTAACTCCAATGACCAATTACAGATTACATCTGACAATGAGAAACTGTCAGAGACCACCTCATCTGGCAGCACAGTGTACCGAAGACCTCTCATTCCACACACCAAAATAAAATCTAATTAGTGTTTGCCTTGGATGATTGAAAAGCAATCACAACACTCAGGCTCCCAGACTGGGTCAGTATGGAAATCATGCCTGAAGGGGCTTCAGAAATTGCTATCCTGTCAAATAAATCAGAGCCAAACTTGTCATTTTCTAGCTTTTGTCTCTGATTGTCTGCTGCAAGGTTGTGGCTAAAGATAGGGCTGCCTTAATAATACTGCTTCCTCATGCAAACCTGTGTATGGTTGAGAGGAAATGAAAATTAGTCAATAACAGCTACACAAAACTTCACCTGCATTTCAAAAGTAAACATAAGATCTTCTTAAGTAAATCCATATGACTGGTGACCAAGATAAATAAAGCAATAAAGTAAACTGAAATATAGCAACAGGGTTGTTAGTTCATTTTAACACCACTCACTAGCATTAAAATATAGTACAGTTTACAGCACAATATTTAGAGGGCGCTTATTCATTATAAATGTCTTTAACCAATTTTAATAAATAACAATTAGCCATGTCTTAACCATGACAATAACACGTCTGTCCTAATGTCTAAACTAACACTCTAACCATTAAAACCGAAGCACCACAGGGTTCCCACTCACCTGTGAACAGTAAACCCTGCCTTCTTTCATTTGACTGGCCATTTTAAACATGTTGACAGTGACAAGCAGTGTAGGCTGCTGCTGAAATACATAAGAAGGATTTGAGGGAAACAAAAATTACATGTAAGACTGAACACAGCCAATGACATAGTCCCTCTGTTCCAAGTCCTGGGGACCTGCCTACCTACCTATGCAGCATTTCAAGGCATCATAGCTGTACTGATTGTTTCTAAATGTAGGCAATATAATTCCTTGTTTTGGCCCTGTAATGTAGCATGGAATATACCAGACACAAGAAAATAAATCCAGTATAGATTAAGGTATTATCAGACTCCCCAGTCTGTTTACACCGTCTCTCACCATCTGATCCACATTGTGTACAAAACTGCAAAGATTTTCTCCTACTAAACTGTAATCTGACTGGCTCATCTTATGAAGCTTTCACAAGTACAGTGCACAGGTTTTGTGGTGTATTATATTTAGTATCTAAATCATATTTTTATGTTTTTTATGTACATTTGTTTGTGGAGATTTTCTTAATGTAAAAAACACACTATGATTTATTGCTTTACATGTAATTTACACTCTACCTAAGTGGGGGGGTCCTTGGCCAATTTAAACTGCAAAACAGTAAGTACAACGATAAAGGTGCTTGGTGTCAAAGGTGAATCAAACTAAAGATCTGGTAATTATAAGCATACATAAATTATATGTTTAAATGCATTTTATATTAAAGTATCAATAGAAACAGTTACATTTAAAATGAAAAAATGCACTAATTTACAAAATATGTGTGTGATGTATTTTTATGATTATTAGAGAATCATTTGTTGAGAATCATTGTCTTAGCAACAGTCAAACCCAGGCTAGGCATCTGATCGGCCTCGTCTCCTGTGTGCTGCATGTGAGGAATGCTACTTGTGTGGAAAGTACCTATTTCAGTCACTTATGAGGCACAAATAATTTCAATAATAATTTTAATGATTGACAGCCCTGATTATAAATATCATATGATTATAAAAACAAATACTGTGTACCCACGGTGCTAGCAGGTGCCACCTTTGACAGGCTTCACTGGTTACCATGGGAGGAAATAACAGTTATGATATTGTATTATTAATAATCTGGGCAGACGGGAGAACTGATGAAGGTAAATGGGTGTAAAAATGCAGAGCGATGTGAGCATTCCGCTTTGGGCCCAAAGTTTTAGTCACCAGCTGCTAGAGGTGTGTGTGTGTGCAAAAAGTTTGACTGGTGGCTTTTTCACACTGCTACAAAGCTGCCAATCACCCTCCTACCTCATTTTACTCTAACACACACAGATCGGCTTCATAATCACTTGTCTGTCATCCCACATCTGTCAATCAGTCAGTGTGTGAGGAGAACTCATAGTGGCAGTTGCTGATCTTAAAAGGAGAAGACACCAAGCTGAGACATAGGATGAGGCAATGTTAGGTAGGGACGTGCTGTGAATTTACACGACCGATCACCCCCGTCCCCCCGTTCTCTGCATCTGGTCTGGCCATTAAAAGGGGTCCTGTCTGCAGAGAATACACATTATCATCAGTCCCCCAGCCCACCATGGCAAACATCAATGAGGTATGCATGGTGAATAATAAATAAGTAATAACATCAGACAATAGAAGACAGGGCCTCCACCAGAATATTGAATAAGCGGCACTATTACCCACTCATGTGTGTGTTCAAGATTCTTCAAGATTCTTTATTGTCACTATACAAAATACAACACATTAGAGAAGTGCTGCCATGTGTGATGGTGTGGGAGGGGGTCTGAATTAAAGCCCAGGGTGCATTTCATGTCAACGGGGAGGTGTCCTTTGTTTTCAACAGATTGTCATCAAAGCTTTATGAATCTATCAGCCTGGTTTACTCTGTACTCTGTTACTCTGTAACATTGCAACTAGCCTGCAAAAGCATGATAAAGAGGTAAGAGCGAAAAGCTAACACAAGGAAGCTTCATCCTGGAGATTCAAGAAAAAATCTAATGTCTTCAGATAGCAATAAAAAAAAATCGCCACAGAAATTTCAAACTTATATTTTTTATAAGCCACACCAATTGTGATTCACAATAGCCACATATATGCCATCAGTCTCAAGGACCAAACATACTTAACCCTAACAGCTCAAGTCTGATGTAAATCACTCCATGTATGTAGAATCTTTGACCTTATCCTCTAACACTTTACACCTAATTTTTCCCATTTATCTGGATCAATTTTGTGCCTTGCCATGGCAACATCGTTCGAGATATCAAAAATCCCTTTGCAATTTAGCATCTTCAATGTCTTGGCATAATGCTGGACAATCCGAAACCAGTGCAAAAGTTGTTTGGGTTAATGAAATTATAAACAATATACTGAGTTTCATACAATTCCTTGCAAAAGTATTCATACCCCTTGACCTTTTTCACATTTTGTCACCTTACAACCACAAACTTAAATGTATTTTATTGAGATTTTATGTGATAGACCAACACAAAGTAGCACATAATTGTGAAGTGGAACGAAAATGATACATGGTTTTCAAAATTTAAAAATAAAATAAAAAAAGAATCTGAAAGTTGAGGTTTCCTCGTTAATCCTGTTTTTAGTTAATTCCCTTCACCTGTTTCCCTCATTACCCTCTTACCCTCTGTTTACCATTTAGTTTCTTCCCTATTTAATGCCCTTGCGTTTGTTGTCTTGTGCCTTGTCTTGTCTTGTGAATGTTGTGTGTTTCTGGTGTCTTTGTTTTGGTTTTTAGTTTAGTTCTTTGATTTATTCCCCTCGAGGGAGTTTTTGTTTAATGAGTTAAGTCTTGTTTATTGTAAGCTTTCTGCGTATGGGTTCTCTCTTCCTCAGCCACTGTAACAATTATCATATGTCAGGTTATTTATGCAAGAGGTTTACAACAACCTATAGTTATGTTTTAAAGTTAATGTTGTGTTGCATGTGTCACTCTGAAATGACATGATTGTTGTTACTAATCATATAGTGGGTTCATTTAAACATGCTGTTTGAATTTTTTTCCCACCCAAGTCCCTTACCAACAATTTTTTCCAATTTGTAAAATTTACATTTATGCTTTTAACAGATGCTTTGTAACGTGATTTGGGGTGCATTCAAGGTAAACATTTTATCAGTATGTATGTTCCCTAGGCACAGAAAAACCCACACTGCTTTAATGTGCAGTTATATGTTACAGAAGTTTCAAGTTTTAAAGTGTTTCAAGTTGTCAGCTCCAAAACCCAGCCCCCTACTAACCCTAACCATTAACCCCCTAACAATAAGCTTTGTTTTCTGCAGTTATGTTACTGGATTAAGGTAGAGGTCTCTTGCTGCTGGTAGGGTATGGGATTAATTTTGTGCCAATAAAAATGAACGCTGAACCCTGAACTTCAATGGAGAGTGATCTGAAGAAACCAACAAAGAGGAATAGAGCAACGTCGACAAAGTTATGCAGTTATTTGTATAGTTGTAGTGTCTGTAAGCAGGGTTGCCAACTGTCACGCACTTGGCTGACGCTCACTCAGCCCAAATAAATAATAAGCCAACATAAGATAAATAATATATAGCTACAAATCTGTTCCTTTTCTGTCCAGAGAAATTTTTTTTTCTCTGTTTGGATGTTGCTTAATGTGGTTTTTGAAATACACTGTCAAGACAGCATTGACAATAAAGAGGGTGTGTTTATTAGTATAATTACGGTAATATCACTACAGCAGAGAAACTTTCATTAAGCGAAAATAGAATAAAATGGGTTTGTGTTTTCTTATTTAAAGGTGGGAAGTGTTGTGGTATTTTTCTAATTAATGTTAAAATAATGCTATTACATGTTTGTCTTTAAAAAAGTATCGTTTTTGCTTGTCTTTAAACCATTTTATATACACATCAATTTTTAAATGTGTTTATACAATGGCAAGGTTATTTGCAAAATGCAGAAATTTAATAAAACATTCTTTCTAAAGACCTCCAACTGTAATCAAAATCAAAATTACTGTTTTTTTCACTGTAGGTTATTGTGTTTCTTGCAGCATCATATATGTACAAAATCAAACTGAATGTTTGCTTTCGACTTTGCATTTCACATCTCCAACATCAAACTATCATTGTTAAACAATAATCTGCCAAATGTCATTTACTCATTAACATTAACTTTTACATGGTTTTAAATTTTAACTCATGGTAACACTTTATTATACATTGTCTTTGTTACATATTTTAAATGTACTTTCTATAGTAATAATAGTAAATATGCATAATTACATGCAACTAATCTAAATCCTAACCCTATAGTATATACATGTTGTTAATTAATACTACGCAGTAACTAAATGTAAAGTAACTGTAACAAGTATACTGTAACAAGGACATTTTAAAATGCAGTGCAACCTAACTTACTTTATTTCGATAAGCCACACAGAAGCAATCTTGAAAGCAGGAACAGGAGATAAGAGTGAGAGACTGTGTACAACATGTACAGATGTAGCTGAGCTCAACATGCAGAATGGTAAATGACTGAGTAATGCAACCACTTCACTCTATAAACATCTCATTAAAATCAAGTATGTCACTCCTGAATGAAATCAAAGCTAAACACTTTAAAAGGTGCTTCTTCCCGTGTCAGTTGATACAGGTCTTGCATGTATTTCTCATATGTATTTTCTTTGTGCACACACTTCACACCTACTCTCCTGCCTTGTGTGGTGAGATTTAATCATTTCTGCTTAGATTGCTTTCAACACCTTTATGAATTGTTCAGATGTGAAGGTCTGTAAGAAAGAATTCTGTGCGGCCCTGAACAGGGCTCTGGAGAAAAATGTATTGCTCACATTGTAAGCAAGATTCATCAGCATTAATTTAAATAGTCTTTTTCATTTAATCTAAATTAAACAACGGAAAATAAATCTCCATTTGATACTTGCTTATATGCATAATTGTGTCATTTCCACACAACTGAGCTTTGACATGTGTATAACCTTTACAAACTATTTGTACTATATTGTACACGCGTTTCTATATCAAACCTTATACACCTCCGCTGTTTTTGTGACAGAAACGTACCAAAATAAAGACTGAGAACACTTGATAAAAAAAGAGTTAAGTCAATAATTTTGAACAATAGACATTTGCTGGAACATGATTTCACACTCCAAGTTAAATTAAAAATGTGCAAGCGCCAATTTTATAAATCTTTGATTTTAATTGCAGTCTTTATCTGCACAGATGACTGATCACAGATTGAGGTGTAATTAAGATCTCTGTTCTTAGAAGATATAAAGTAAGAAGCAGTCTGTATTTCCTCTTCATTTCATACCATTGCTGTCTAGGAGATTTTTAATAAGGTCTTGTGATTTTTCTTTCTCATGGGAAAACTATATTCAGAATATTCAGGGCAAAGGAAAGCAAAGGTGGGGGGTATAATAAACCTTGTCAGCTCATGAAACTCATGAAAATTAATTCAGTGACTATTCTTCAGTAGACACCACTCATTTAGTTTACTCAGAAGTGAGTGGTTGGTTTGGTTGTTGTTTTATCTGGATGGCCGAAATGCTTATACTGTATATTATACTATTTATTTCCCTTAAAGTGTCAATGTGTGTCATTATATAGAAAGGAGCAGTGTCAATGAGGGGTGTGTAGCGGAACAAGAATCTGTATTTGTATCTGTAGCCATCTCAAAATCATTTGAATTTGGACAAACCGGAAGTGGGTATTGCCTAAATTGGAAGTTCATAAAAAATATGTTAGAAAGCCGTTTAAAATGTAAATTTTGTTCCCTGAATAGTTTCCATTTATCTGATATGCCTTGCATAGCTATTCAAAATTAAACTTATAACATTTATTTTAATGTCTTCTAATTAAAACAATAATACTAAATGTGAAATAAAATAAATAAATAAATAATTTTCCAGAAGAACTTTGTGTACACGGTTATGTCAGGACAATTATCCACAACCTCAAATATGATGACTTTGTATAAAATAGCTGATTAGAGAACATGAAATTTTTTATTTTTTTTTATTTTACTTTGCATATAAATGTGGATTTCACTCACACTGTTACGGAGGAGGTCACCGCTCCGCCTCCTACTGGTCGCCAGCGGGAACCCTCGCCAGAATACTAACCCATTGTTGTGAACTACAATTCCCATCGGCCCCTACCCAGGATTTATGAGCTTCCTGGTTTGCCACCTGTGTCCAATTAATCTACCTATAAAGCCCAGGAGGTCTTGTTTGCCATGTGCTGCATTTCAGAGAGTTTCTCCAGACTGCTTTTTGGTTTCTCCAGACTGCTCCAAACTGCCGTTGCCATTTGGACTGTTTATCATTTTTTAACCTTTGCTACCTGCCCCATGTTTTTGATTCGGACATTGTTGTTGATTGTTTGCTGCCTGCCTCGACCCTTGCCTGTGTTTACATTTTGTTCCTGTCTTGCCTACATTGCTCTTTTTGCCGGTTTTTGACTATTGCTTGTTTACTGATTGTGATAAATAGCTAATAAAGAGCTGCATATGGTTCTGCAACTAGTTCTAATACAGTGCCTTCCAGAAGTATTCATACCTCTTGAACTTTCACATTTTGTCACCTTACAACCACAAACTTAAATGTATTTTATTGAGATTTTATGTGATAAACCAACACAAATTAGCATATAATTGTGAAGTGAAACAAAAATGATATACATTTGCAAATGATATACAATTTCAAAATTTTAAGCAAATAAAAAGCTGAAAAGTGTGGCGTGCATTTGTATTCAGCCCCCTGTACTCTCATACGCCTAAATACAGTGCAATCAATTGCCTTCAGAATCATTTAATTAGTTAATAGAGTCCACCTGTGTGCAATTTAGTCTCAGTATAAATATACCTGTTTTGTGAAGGCCTCAGTGGTTTGTTAGAAAACATTAGTGAACAAACAGTACCATAAAGACCAAGAAACTCACCAGACAGGTCAGGGATAAAGTTGTGGAGAAGTTTAAAGCATGGTTAGGTTATAAAAAAATATCCCAAGCTTTGAACATCTCAAGGAGCACTGTTCAATCCATCATTCAAAAATGGAACAAGTATGCCACAACTGCAAACCTTTTAGCCTAAATGCAAAGCATTATGTGTCGCGGAAATGCTTTTCTTCAGCAGGGACAGGGTAGCTGGTCAGAGTTGATGGGAAGATGGATGCTTTTGACCTATTACTTGATTTATTGATAGAGACAAAATTGGAATTGATCAGATTTATACTATTTGAGATGTTCAGGAAAAGCTAAATAATCAACAGTAAGGCCGGTTTTCCTTTAGTGTCTCTTCAGCCATCTACCAGTAGCCTTTAGGTTACAAAGCTCAGGAGTGTACCATGGAGAAGTGTAAGTGAAAGGTACAGTTCTGGTCTTAACAGGAGCATTTTCCTGCAAGGTTCCAGAAATAATGAAATGATACTCCTTACTTGGATACTATCGGAGAAGGAGAAGAGATATGAAAGACGACAGGTACAAAATGATGCAATATCAGTTTTAAGATTAAGGCAAGTTTAGACAGAAAGCATTAAGTTTATGATCAGATATACCAGTATCTGGAGAGATGGATGAAATATCAACCCCTGATGTACATAACTGAATCAAAGATATGGCCATGCGTATAAGTAGAAACATTATTAAGCTGAATCAAATTAAAACTTAATTTTAAATTTTTAAAATTAAATATAGCTGCAAGCAGTGATTATCAAGGTTCAGGTACCTTAAGACATCTGCATGGGTCTAAAGATATAAGGAATTAATTAGCAGGTGTTTAAAAACACCTACTAAATAACTATAAGAAATGTCTCATTTTTAATGTTTGCAACTGTAATAGTGCCACACAATTTTAAACGCTTCTTTAGTATTACAAGATGCATGAGCTCCCATCTGACTGTCCGTTTAAGAAATATAGACTTATTGGTACACCTGGCCACACCCTATTTCTAAAATGGCCTCTTATAGCTTTCCAAATGAGAAAGTTAAACTTTTTTTTGAGAATTATTGGCCTAGAGAGTCCAGAGAAACGTACTGCCCTGGTGTTGTTGAGGTTAAGTGGAAAAACCTAGGACTAATTTTTTAAAATTTATAAAAAGTAGTTTTTTCAAATAACCTCAGATATTTGAAGACTGGTTTGATTGATAGCAGTGGTTCTAGAGGCAAGATTGTTCTGAATTAAGAGTTCTAGCATATAATATCAATATTTTGTCTGTTTGTCATGATATGCAATTGTTAACAGTAAAAAAAACAAGACAGCGCCCCACAGTGGCAGATTTCTTTAAAACTTCTTACAGACCATTGGGGTCATGAGTCAAACATGGCCACAGAGTTTCGTTCTGATCAGTTTTTGTTAACCTTGTCTAATAGATGTTTAAATTTCATTTGCCAGTGGCAGCCATGTATTTCAAAAGCACTGCATGTCAATTTTTTAGTTGATTGAGCTAACTTTGGATTGTAGTTGTTTTATGTGAATGTGAATAAAAATATAATTAATTTTTTGATAATTATTTACAAACACATTCCAGAGAACATTTCAGCACTTGTTTGGTTCCAATTGGTCAAAAAACCTGGGACTAGTTTGCAGGCATAATAATAATAACTAGATATGTGAGTGAACAAGAAAATGTGAGTGGTGCTTGCCGTAGCAAAACTCTGGAATATTTAAACGATGTTAACATGTTTTAACATGATGCTAGCATGATTTAGCCTGATGCTAGTGTGATTATTTATAGTTACTATGATAGTAGCATGTTTTAGCATTAAATGGCATTATGCTAACATGACTTAGCATGATGCTAGCATGACTTAACATGATATATACACCTAAATATGTCTTGATGTTAGAAGGTTGCTAGCATAATCTAAATGTTTCTGTTTCTAAAGCCCACTGACAGCTCGAGTCAAATAAACCTACACACGTCTGAGATATGGGTTACTCATTTTATTACATTGTTGCTAAGATAAGATTGTTTGCTAGGGTGTAGCTAAAAAGTTAACAGGGTAAAACCAATAGACAGATGTGTGTGTGAATCAAAAGAGCCAACTCCCAAGTCTCTATGATGTTCTGGTGCTGAGATATAGCTATTTTATATATAGCAGTTGCTAGGGTACTGTAACTGGTTGCCAGGGTGTGGAATAAAGTTGTAATGTTAATATCCCCAAGTCTCTATGACATTCTGATGTATAATGTCACAAAATTCAGGCCAATGTTCAGCCCACTTTGTGCTTAAATCCCTAATAATAATAATACAAATCTTAACAAAACCAATAGGGTTGAATCCCTAAAAAACTGACAATGTTTGATTAGTATTTGAGCAAACAGCATCAACATGAATATTAAAGTCACCCAGCAAGAGAACAGGCAATGGTCAACAGTTCAGAAACATTGTTAGACAGAGCCCTAAGAGGACAGTAAAGCAGAATAAGCGAGTAAGCCTTCTGTAGTTGTGTGAGGTGGAGGTTTTCTCAATAGATGACGGCAAGATCACCCTCTTTAACCAGGCAATTGTGGTCTGGACAGATATCCTTATTCATCCGTTGTGAGTAGGTTTAACTGTAGAAAATGATGAGCCTGCCAAGTTTTGATGAGAAGAAAAATATTGGGATTTGTGTCAATGCTAACTTCAATGAGGGAGGAGGATTATCCATAATCAACTGACAGTTCAAAAGTGCAAAATGATGATGTGAGGCATTCAAATTAAATTAAGTATGTTGTCGATCAGTTTTGGTGAGATAGATCAACAAACAGTCCTGTCAACCATTCTTGTGACAAAGCATCTAGACTTAAGCTGCCTTCTTGTACCACAAGGGAATACTATTTCTGACAATAAGTTGTTTCCCTGGAAGCAAAAAGATCGACCCAAAGTATCCTGTACTGGTCCCAGATATGAGCCACCACATCTGGGTACAAACACCATTCTTCTGGAAGAGGCCCCAACCTTGAGAGAATGTTGGCTGTCCTGTTTGCCACCTCTGGGATGTGAAATCTCAGAGAATACAGTAGGGCCATGCCCATGTCAGTAGCCCCTTTGTCACTTGTTGACAGCATAATGACCTTGTTCCACTCCACTGGTTTATATGGTAAATGAAACCAATAAAACTTCAGGTAAAACTGAAGTGCTGTCTGTTCTCACCCTCAGTTCGAGCACATTTATATACTCTGATGACCAAGGGGGTCTCCACATGTCCCACACTGACCTACCCTCTCAGACGGCTTCCCAGCCTGTCAGTGATGCATTCATTATATTTATAGTGTGTGAAAGATTCCTCAGCTTGGATTCCCTGCAAAGAAAGTCCCTGCACATCACCAGCAAACTTATCCTCTTGCTTTTTTTTGGATGGAGATAAGGACTGAACCATCACTGTGTGGGATGTGGCATCAGCAAACCCAGCGACAGGTAATACTCTGGGTGATTAGTAATTGGGTTATTGGGAGTGTGACAGGCAGTGTGGGTGTGTCCATGGCTGGCGGTGTGGGTGTGACCCTGGCAATAACGTTGAGCTAGCTTGTCTATATCAGTACATTGTAGGTTGGGCAACGTCCAGTGGTTAAATGTGTTGTGTATTGGACTGACTCAGTCATTAGGTCTGTGTTTTTCTCTGACACATCAGAGCCCTGACCAACACAAATACAAGCTTGCTTATTCTCCCAGACCATCTCTGTTTAATGTCATATTTTCTGATGTAACATCCAGAAAGTGCACTGCAGACCTGTTCCTCAGAATTAATTTACTATATATTATTTTAGCAAAGCCAGTCAGAGCTACCCAATGACCATCTTTCTCCATTTGATCATAATCTTCCAATCCTTCTGCTCTCAGCCCTACAACCAAATGCTAGAGACTCCATTATTGACAAATAAACTGCAAAAAATGTCCTTTATTGGGATAAATTAATCATAAAATGCTCTCTAGTGTAATACTGGTGTGTCATTGTAACGACACCAAAGGTTGACAGCTAGCCCAACCCATCAATCATCAAATGCTTGTGGATTATGTGATTTTTTTTTTGTGTGTGTGGTGTCTGAGGCTGATACATCACACAAAATGCATTTGCCAGGATCATTTACTGTAAAGGCATTAACAGGCCAGCCAAAAAATGAGAAAATGGGAAAATACCATTAAAATGCTCTATAATCTGTATACTATAATTCAAGTCCTCTAAATCCATCCACTTCTAAAAACATAGCTTTTATCATATACTACAGAAGAACAATTTGTGTATCAGAAAAGAATGTATCATTACTACAGTCAGCTTTTCTGTTGTAATGACAAAAGGCTTCCTGTGCATCCCATCTTGACGCTTGCCTGGAAACGATGTAGGGCAATGACCCCTGAAGATGATTGTTGCACAGGAGTGATGGAGTGATAAGGTAATGAGAACACAGGACGAGAGCAGAGTGGAGAAACCAGAGCTTCTTTTCCAGATAAAGAGAATTTTGGCAGAGGGCTGATGATGGACATATTAAGAGAAACAAAGTACTATAAAAACAGACATTAGAAAATGCATTTTGGCGAAAAAAGTAAAATTGCAGTAAACAAAATAAACATGTAGTATCTATGGTCTAATTGTAATAGATGTCTTTAAATCCATGCATTAGTGCACATAAGAGTCATGTCCACTTTGTTTTGTGGCCACATTATTTTTATGCATGTTTTGTCCAGAAGTGTTAATTATGGCCGTTTAAGAGCGTCCCCTTCAGACCAGAGGATGGACAGACATACATCACAGCTCATTTATAACTGATAATGCTTAAGCACATTTTTTTTTTAATTTGGTGAGCAATGCTTTAACAGACAGACCCTCGCGCTGTAGCGCTCATATCTGTGGCCTGCTGAGCCTCAGGGGAAATTAATGCAGAGATCCACTCAAGTTCACTCAGCAGCACCTTCACTGACCTGCCTGTCGCTCTCTCAAACACGTACGCTCAGCCCGCTGGACCCAGGCACATGTTCAACACTCACCTTCCCTCACAAAGCAGTGCAAGGTTACACATCATTTTCCTCTACCTGCATAATAATTACCTGAATAGCACATGGCAAATAAACTTTAGACTCTTAAGACAACTTAAGCAAATGAAACATCCAATTATCTCTAGAAAAAAGAACATTGCAAACTGCATTTTAAAAATGGAGGTCTATAGTTAGACAAAGACAGTGTAGTTTGAATAGGTATATGATCTTAAAGTTTTAGGAACATTAAATTTTTAATTTGATACACACACATTTGATGTTAGAAAAATGTTCTTCTAACGTAAGTGCATAAATATTTTTGATAACTTTGATCAAACTTAGACAGCGATAGTCAATGCTCGGAGAATGCTCATATTAGAATAACATAATGAATGATGCAATAATTGAACGATGTAGAATATAGAAGTAGGAACAATAGCAGCATGTTGAGATATTTTTTACTGCATTACTGTGTGTAGCTTGCATTGTACACTAAAAATGGCGCACAAACAGTCACGTTCATTTGTAATATATTCCTCTCATTGTAATAAAGATCATCCAGCAGACATACAGCTTAATATTGCTTCAAATACCCTTCAATTTATCCTCTTCTTCATATTAAGTCATTTTACAACTGACTTTTAAATATTGCATGAAAACGAAACATTTAAGGGACTGAAACTGAAAGCTAGTTCTGTCTCTAATTTGAAATTCTTCCATATCCTGTAATTCAGTCAGGATTTAATTTTGATGTAACTTCAACAAAATATTTTTTAAATGTCAAATTTCAAACAATGTTTTATTATTGACCATTTTGGGCCTTTTAAACTTTGCTTAGCATCTCAAGTTCTATATGTAACCCAGACACCCCAAGAAAGGATATGACATGCTGCGTCATTTGTGGAATGTGCTTTAGGTGCACCCGAGTCTGAACACTATTTTAGGCAAGTCAAGGTTATGAGTGTTGTGTGCCACAAAACCTTTAAAAGGCACCTACAAAAGTGTCTCTTTATCAGTGAAGTAACACTTCACCAGAAATTCCACAGAAGTGCAGAACAGCATTAGAGCTCATGGCAGGACTGTCCTAAAAGTGTTTTACATCATTGCGTTAAATCAATTTCTGTATAGAGGAAATTATTGTTTTTTTCTGTGATTTATTGAAAAAAACATCTCGGACAAAGCTAAACAAAGCTCTTTTAATAATACAAGAAAATACACATATGGGCATGTGTTTGCAGTCCCTACAAGAGATGGGCATATGGTGCTTCCTGCTTTGCAATAGTTTGTGTAAGATTTTTCTCATAAGAATATCATTATATCTGCTTAGCTCTTCCAGATGTAGCTGAAACAAGTAAAAATATTGTGTCAGTTTTAAAATCTTATTCAGAGCCAAATAATAAAGAAAGTCTAACAAGCAGCAACAAATGGTAATATCACAACTTCATAACCACACCCTGGCATCCAGTTACAGTACCCTAGCAACCGCCCCATAGGCTTTCATTGAAAAAAAATCCCATAGACGTAACATTGGGCAGATCATTGTGATGTTATAGCTCTGCATCAGAATGTTGTAGAGACTTGTGGGTGGGATCATATCGCTTGGCTTAGTAAGCAGCAACAAATAGTGACGTTTTAACTTCATGATCACGCCCTAGCAACCAGTTGCAGTTCCCTAGTATCCACCCCATTGACTTCCATTTAAAAAAGTGAGAGGAAAGAGGTTCAGAGACAAGTGGGTAGTCTCTTTTGACTTAGACTGGCAAGTAATCTTTAATTTTTACCATGGAAACTGTCTAGCCATGCCCTAGCAACCATTTAGAGCACCCTAGCAACCAACATTAGCTATATCTCAGCACCAGAACATCATAGAGACATGTGAACTGTCTAGCTTCAACCTAGCAACCATTTACTGTACCCTAGCAACCATGTTATAAAATGAATAAGCCATATCTCAACATTAGAACATTGCAGAGACATGTGGGTGGGTTTTTCTACTCTGGCTGTCAGAGTAATTAGATCATAGTAGAGGTGATAGTAACTAAGCCATTTACAGTATCGCACATGACAGATGGAAATATGTTTGTATAATTATATTGAGAAATTCATAAATCTGAACCCATTTAAAAAGGTTCATCAAATGTAAATATGTTATTTAAGTAGTGTTGGTTAATCTGTGATCAATTAGTTTAGTTCGATAAATTGTGCAATCGATTACTAGTGCCCTGTCAAACACTAGAGGGAGAACTCACGTCGTTTCTCCATTATGCATAAAGTGCAGTGGAGAAGCATCGTGGAGTGTGAATGATTAATTCTCTCCCCTTTTCCAGGTTTATCTTTTTAATTATTCGTTAAAATAGTGTGATGACATGTTTAAGAGTGTGCAGATGTCAGTGATATAGAAAGTGAATGTTGATTAAAATGCTTAAAAATGTGATTGGTTCAGTGATACAGGAGTTTGGACGGTGCGAGTCCACATGTTGAGTAATAAGTCGTGCATACTTAGATTGTATGTTAATTAACATTTAATTCTGTTTGCTTAGTGTTCATTGTTTGATTCCCAGATTGTTTGAGACATCTAAACATTTTATAGAGATATTAATTATTTGGAAAGAATATTTAAATGTTTAAATTGTTTGTACTAGTTAATAGATATGTGTCTTGCTATAAAGAACAGCTAGGTTTTCAGATAATTCTAAAATGCCATGAAATATGTATTAATTCACTGAGGTATTGTTGATTTATAGATAACTAAAGATTATATCTCATCAACATCTTATCTTACCAATTGTGAATTAAGAAGAAAATGCAAACAACACTTGTTTGTAACAATTGTTTGTTAATTGTTATCAAAAGACATTATGCATAAAGTTGGCAGTGGAGAAGCATTGTGGAGTGTGAATGATTAATTCTCTCCCCTTTTCCAGGTTAACAAAATGTTTATTTCTACAGCATGAGGTTATTAGTTGTAATTCCTTTGAATCTTTAATTCTTATTGATTCGTCATGTACTTGCTCAATAACTGATTTTTGTAATTTTTTTTTTATTATATCCATACCCATTTCTACCATGTCAATTGAAGCGAAAGGCAAAGGAAGACAGAGAGGGTATCTGGCCCTTTCTGCTGGGCTCTAAGGCTGGATTTTGTTGTGTGGCGTTTAGAGGAGAGATATGATTTGGAGAAGTGGAAAGCAACACATTGTGTCTCCCAGGAGGAAGAGGATAAAACTGCAAGAGGTCCACGTGGGGAATGAGGGGATGAATGGCACTGGTTCAGCTTTCCAAACTCGAAATGATAGTTCCTGGCTTGGTGTTACGTGTCTTCAGAGACACCTGTTCTGCTACATAGCAGTTACACTGCAGGGCTCAGAGTTGACCCATTATTCAAGAAATTTAGTCGCAACTCCCAAGTAACACTATCCCTGTTAAATATCATGACCTCCTAGAGGTGTTCAGTAGGAAGAAGGCCTCTCAACTTCCACCACACCACTCAGTTGATTGTACTATTGATCTGGTTCCCAGTGCAGTTCCCCCTAAGGGGCACATCTTTTCTCTCTCTCGACCTGAGTCAGATGCTATGAAAGAATACATTGAGGTTTTATCAGGCCTTCAAATTCTCCTGCATAAACAGATTTCTTTTTTTGTAAAAAAAGAAGGATAGGGGTTTGAGACCATGTATAGATTATCATGCGCTTAATGAGGTCACCATCAAATTTCTATACCCGTTACCTCTAGTACCACTAGAACGACTCCGTTCAGCCAAGTATTACACAACTAGATCTTTGGAGTGCTTACAATTTGGTGAGGATTAAAGAGGGGGATGAATGAAAGACCACTTTTTCTACCACGTCAGGTCATTATGAATATCTTCCAGTCGTTTATGAACGACGTGTTTAGAGATATGCTTGAGACCTGTGTAATAGTCTATACAGATGACATCTTAATCTATTCAAATTCCCTTCAAAATCATATTCAACATGTCAGAGTCGTATTAAAGCGATTACTTGAATACCAACTTTATGTAAAACAGGAGTGAACAGGAGTGCTTGTGTGAGTTTCATCACACAAGAACTTCATTTTTGGGTTATGTCATTAGCCAAGATGGTGTCACTATGGACGAGAGAAAGGTAGAATCTGTTTCCAAATGGCCTCAGCTAAAAAACGTGAAGGAATTACAGAGATTTTTGGGCTTTGCAAATTTTTATTTTTTGGGATTTTTAGCTCAGTCTCTGCCCCTTTTACATCTTTGGCCAAACAGACCGCCAGTAGGTTGAAATGGACCCCACAGGCCAAAGAGGCCTTTATTGAACTAAAGAAGCACTTTACATCCGCACCCATTCTCAAACACCCCAATCCAGATCTTCCTTTCTTAGTAGAGGTATACGCCTACAACACAGGTGTTGGAGCCGTACTATCACAACGACATTATTCTTCTCCCAAACTTCATCCCAGCCCTTTTTTTGGATCAATGAAGGTGACATCCTGGACCCTACTTTGAGGAATTTCACCGGAACCATCCGGAAGCCGGCCCCTCGTCCCCGTGGCAGACCCTGTCGCTGTATGCCTCCTCGAGCCAGGAGTCGCTCGCAGGGGGGGGGGCTCTGTTACGGTGGAGGCTCCGAGGCACAGATGTTGATGAGATATAATCTTTAGTTATCTATAAATCAACAATACCTCAGTGAATTAATACATATTTCATGGCATTTTAGAATTATCTGAAAACCTAGCTGTTAACCCATTTGTTAAGCAAAACAAACTTTAAGCAAAAAGCTAAGTTTAATAAGTCTAATGAAAGATATGGAAAATGATGTTGGAGCTTTAAGAGCTAGTTATGGAACAAATTAGGTTTTGAACACGGTTGTGCTGTGGGACACCTGTCCCCTTCTAGCATGTCTATTCCTGTAATCATGGGTTCACGGGAGACACTATCAAACCACAATCTCTTCTCATTTACAGCCCATTCAATTATAGTTTATAACTGGTTATAATGCATATTTACAGAAGCATAATGTTGGCATTGCAGCAGTCTTCCACTGGCGAAGCCTGCATTAAGATTCCTTAGGAACTTGTTAGGTTATTTTAGGGTATTTAGGGTATAGAGTGAGCAAAAATATAAAAAAATAGATGCAAGCAGCAATTATGGGGTCAAGCCCATGAATGACACAAAGCATTTGTGGACATCACTGAAATTGAGAAAAATGAGGAAAAGCATTAAAAAAACATGAAAACACAATAAAATGATTTATACTTTTGACTAATAAGTGGCATAATCACAGAATTTTTATGAGGTGATTAGGATGTTGTGACAATGTCACGTACAAAGTTTTAGGTCAATACACAAATTTTTCATGCTCACCTTTGGCTATGGTAACATTTCAGACTGTCCTTTATCTGTGTGCTAAAATTTATTGGTTTTTACCAATTGTTTCTGTGTGCTGTCATAGATTCAAGAGCGGAAGAAGAAAAAAGACAGCTGCAAGCAGCAATTATGGGGTTAAGCCCATCAATGGCATCGGGGGAAATATTTGTG